>FIZV01012427.1:0-10304 GCA_900050545.1 Trionymus perrisii | reverse complement strand
AGAAAAAAAAAAACAAATTATACTGAAAAATGTGACCCAAATAATTAGGATTTTCAAAAACTTTTTTTTTTTAAATTATTCGAGATGGATTTTTTCGAATTTTTCCTAATGATAATTATGTTTTTCTATACTCTTCAAAACTACTTTTAATAATCTATTTAAGTATGATAATATAAAATTTTTCCAAAAATAAAAAAAAATAAAAATAGTTTGGTCACATTTTTAGTATACGTAATTTGATTTTTTTCCCATTATTGGGAAGATTTTCTTTGAATTCTCACGAATACAAACAGTGTATATTTTTTTTAAATATTTTTTTGATTTTAAAAAATTAAGTAATTTGATTTCATCCTAGATACGCCACGTGATGAATAAATCTAAAATTTCCCTCTCAAGATTTAAACCAAAAATATAAATGTACGTACCTATGGCAACTTTTTTGAAAAAAATTGAGAAATATATTTTTGAAATTCGATTTATTAAATAATTGAAAATTCAATATCAACTTCCTCATTATGCAAAACGAGTACCTGTAATCTCTTTCATTTGATTTTTGGAGATTTTTCACTTACATAATTTTAGCAGGAAAAAAAATGAAACATGAAAATTTTGATGAACTTATAGGATTCCTTTTCCTATACACCCTCACATATTATAAATAAGTGTTCCATGTACCTATATTAATTAGTTAGGTTTTAAAATTTTTGTGTTACCTACTTTTACCTACATATTTATTTATTCTAAATGTGATTTCAACATTTTAAATTTCCCTAGATGTGCTCTTCTTATAAGTTAAGAGATTCAGAGGATCTCAATTTATTTATATAATGAATGTGATTTTAATTTTTAAAGTGCAACGTGTTCGTTGATTTTCGATTAGAAAACCTACCTAAAGTGTTGATTTTTAACATGTCAAATGTACCTAAAGTGCTCTTTTTATAATTTAAGACGTACAAGGGATCTCAAATGTAATTATGCGTACGAATGTGATTTTAATTTTAATTTTTGTTTGTTGATTGTCGATTAGACAACTTACCTAAGGTGTTTTTCTTTTTTTTATTTCAAAAAGTATAGAGGATTTCTGTGTACTTAACTACTTACACGAATGTGATTTCAACTTTAATTTTAATATGTAACGTGTTCGTTGATTAATTGTCGATTAGACAAATTTTTTTTCATGTTTTAATTTATTTTTAATTCGTATAAGGTGTTCCTTGATTTTAATTAGTTTTGATTGTCGATTAGGCAATTTTTTTTTCTTGTGTTGATTTATCAACTTCTTAATTAATATAATGCGTTCGTTCTTTGATTGATTGCCGATTAGACAATTTTTTTTGTGTGTTAATTTATTGTTAAATGTTTTATTGTAGGTACAAATATATGTAGGATTGTAGGTAGAGATACATACTTTTTTTTTTTTTTGAAAAAATACAAACTTGTGTTTCACGCATATCATTTTTTCCTTTTTGCATATGTATAGGGGTATAGCTATTAATTTTTAATGGCATATACTACAATTTACAGTACTCTTGATGTTAATACGTGAGTTTTTTCATAATGCAAATAATATACGATAATAAATTTAATTTCGAATTGATACATGACAAAAAAATGATTCATTTTAATGACAATGTCATTAAAATGAATCATTTTTATGGCATGTATCAATTCGAAATTAAATTTATTATTGTATATTACTTACATTATGAAAAAACTCGCGTATTAACATCAAGAGTACTATAAATTGTGGTACATTTATCATTACTATACATATAGTACGCATTGAAATACCATAAGGTTTAGTATTTCATTTACTATATGTATAGAACTTCATTTATCATACATATAGTACTTCAGTTATTATACATATGGTATTCAAGTTACTATGAGTATAGTACTGAGGTGTTACTACATGTATAGTAAATTAAAGTTACTAAACATATGGTATTCAAATTACCACGAGTATAGTACTGGTATTACTACATGTATAGTAAATTTTACTATACATCAGACCTGTTGGAAGTTTTTTATATCTCAGTGCGCTATTCAACAAATAATGGCACGTGTTGGCATGTGTGAAGGTGCAAGTAAACAGAATGCCGAGTGCATTAACTACCTCACACAGAAGACTGAAAATACCAGCAAAGCTGTCAATGATTTATGCGTTAACTATCTCGACGATATGACGATATTTCAACAACACTTCGAAGAAAGCACCATGAATACGGTGAATGTATTGGCTAGACACGATACGCATATTGTCCAGCACGATTTAGCGATAGCTGGCTTGGTTACAAAGACCTCTGGTATTGAGGGGCACGTCTCTGAGCTAAGCAGCCGTACTGGTTGGGGAGGAAACTCCGCTCAGGTACAGACTATGCCGGCCAAGATCAATGCATACAAAGAAATGGGCATTGTTTTCAATGAAAATGAAAAATACCATCCACACGCGTTTGTCGAGATGTTCGAGGCGAACCTCGAAGGCACAAAAATACAGGAGGCATACAAATGCAACCTGTTTGTGAGCCTGGTCGACGTAAAAGACGCAAAAAATTGGCAGCAGCACGCTCGTAAGCGTACAAAATTCGAAGATGTGAAGCGTACGTTCTTCAGTGAATTCTGGTCCAAGGTACAGCAGAATAAGGCGCATCAGCACTTTAAAGAAAAAGTCACGTACGCGGCAAACGTTCGTGAGATGGTGCGCCAAATCCTTAAATGGATTGAGACTCTGCAACACATGGATCATATAGACGAGGATGAAATCGTAAACGATGTGTTCGATAAACTTCCCTGGAACTATCAAATACGAATAACTGAACGTGACAGATCCTCGGTGGAAAAACTCGTGAGAAAGCTCGAAGAGCTCGAAGAGTTTCACGAAGATCCTAATCAGGCCAAGAGATTTACGCTTGGCGAAAGAAAAACGGACCGTGTTGATCAGATTCCGAAAAAAACGTTCGTAAAAGCAGATCCGCCCAGGAGGCAGATCGAATACAGACGCAACCCATTTAACAAGAAGGATGGTGATGCTGCGAAAAATACCAAACAACCACTGCCCGTAAACGTGGCAGAAACTGAAGCAGGTGAAACGCTAATAGCGGACGAACAACCAGGCACAGATCAAGAGTGCCCGCACCCTGCATGTGAAGATTATGACGAAACGCAAGAACCGTATTCGGAAAACGAACGCGGCGGGGAGTAAATAATATGAAAATCAAGAAAAAAGAGCCACCTCCTCGCCAAATGTTGGGCTCTGAGCTGCTCCAGGAATTTCAATTCATAGGTGATGGTTTATGCCATTTTATGACATTGAACCAACAAGGCAATCGAAAAAAATTTCCATACCTACAGGAGCAGCTGTTTTTGGACGACCTACTCGATGCGGTGATGTGTACATCATTCAAAAAGAAAAAATTTATTCTGTCTATGGCACAGATGGAACTGAACTATTCAAAAAAACCTTTTCAGGCCATTTACGCCGAGATGGTGAAAATTGTCGACGTACTCTGCACTAGAGGCGCGACGGAAATCATTATTTTATTACCAATAGTGAAACCGCGTCTCGGTAACGAACTTGGTGTCAAATTGTATCGACATATAGCGTACCGTAGAATGTTTGCTAGATTGGCTGATGACGATAGGATTACCATTTGGAAAAATCCTGCTCAGGCATTCTTGAAATGCGAGACAGCTGTCTCTGACAGCGGCAGGAAATTTCGTCAACCTGCAGTCGACGCCAACAATATCCTCGTACCATTGGAGGAAAAATTTAGGCTAACTGAGAAATGCCCTAAAGATAAAAGAAGGTACGTTATTAAAATGGATTGTTACAAGGAGGTCAAAGAAATTTTCGAAAAAGAGATCGAATTGTACTTCAAGAAACCTAATACGCGCAAGTCGACAGGTTCGTTGAAAACTCTTTTCCAATATAATGATATGATGCAGCCCAGTCGACCAAAACCATCAACAGAGGAAACCACGGAGACGAGTAGCTCGGCCAGAGAGCCATCAGGGTCGAGTACTTCGACAAATAACACAGCGGAGGCTGGTATTTCAACTGTAAAACCACCGGAATCGAGTACGTCGATTGATAAGCATGTACCGGCGTCAAGTACGCCGACGAGTGCGAAATCGTCGAGTACCTTTAAAATATTAAAACCACCGGAATCGAGTACGTCGATTGATAAGCATGTACCGGCGTCAAGTACGCCGACGAGTGCGAAATCGTCGAGTACCTTTAAAATATTAAAACCACCGGAATCGAGTACGTCGATTGATAAGCATGTACCGGCGTCAAGTACGCCGACGAGTGCGAAATCGTCGAGTATCCTTAAAATATTAAAACCACCGGAATCGAGTACGTCGATTGGTAAGCATGTATCGGCGTCCAGTACGCTGTCAAGTGCGAAAGCATCAAGTACGCCGACAGATGTGAAATTATCGAATATTTCGGCAAACGAACGAATGCCGAAGTTGAGTACGCCGGCGAACCCAAAATCACCAAATTCCATCGAGGTTCCTGTAGAGGTTGTCGACGCGGTCGATAACGCCATGTACGAACAGGGCGATTGTGAACGCATCGTTCAAAACCAGATCGTGACCGAGTCGACCAATGACCCAACATGCGTAGTGCCTATAAAGGTTGGCGCTGGCAACTACGCTGCCCAGCTGGATACTGGGGCACTACCCAATGTGATTTCTAAGTCTACAGCGGACGCGTGGGTGAAAAATCATGGCAGTGAGGTGAAATACATTCGCTTAAAACGACCTGTCCAAATAAAAGTAGCGGACGACCGGCTAGTATACACCGAAGCCAATATGATTAAAGTGAATGTAAAATTCGGTGATGTAAAGCTTGTCATCCCTTTCTATATTATAGAGGGCTCTAGTCAAATGTGTATTGTTGGCCGACTTACTATGCGTGTACTCGGAATTCAACCGATGATACAGGAACGAGTCGCGTATGTGCGCCCAAAAGGGGCAAAAATACGAGCTAAGCTAGGTTTTCTAAAACCTGAACAATTCCAAGGTATGAATATATTCAGATGCGACACCGAGAAAGAATATACTCACGAAGCGACGAACCGAATTATAAAAAATACACAAGCCATGCATTGGGCAGTACTTGGTCCAGAAGATAAAGATGATGGTCCAGCTCTCTTCCTGAAAAAATTAACTAAAGATTTGCAGGAAGCGGTAGGAGAAAAACGAATAACCGAAGAACAAGCCGAGCAGGCTTATAGTCACATATCGTCATATGCGGACGTTTTTAGCCGTTACCCTGGAAAATTTACGGCCGGAAAGGTAAAATTTTCATTTATGCCAGGGGATAGTCATCGGAAGAAGTGGAGAGGTGAAAAATTCCGCCCCTCAAAAAAGCTTCTTCCGGCGATACGTAAGGCAATAAAATTAATGTTAGCTCTTGACATCATAAGGCCGTCGAAATCGACGTACATAAATACGACTGCGCCAGTCGTAAAGAAAAACGGCGACATCCGACTATGTCTAGCCGCGTTTGAACTCAATAAGTTCCTAGAGAACCAATTAACCGAAGCCCCGCCAATCGAAGGTCCAATTTTCGATAATTCGGATAATAAATTTTATTGCACGTTGGATTTTGTGGCGGGGTTCTGGCAGCTCCTTCTAGACGAAGAGTCGCGTCAGTATATGGCGTTCCAAGTGGACGGTCAAGTTTACGAGTTCAATCGTTTACCATATGGAGTCAAGACGGCGTCTGCGGAATTTATTGAGATGATAAATCGAGTGTAATAAAGAAAACTTCTCGGACAACTGGTTACCAATTAAACTCATTTATTATATATCATTGTGTCTACCTTTTCACATCTTATATACTACAATAATTCCTAACATTACGTGATGTACGTGATGCTACCTGTTTAAGGTAAACCCACGCACCTTCGATTATTTGGTTATAATTACGTGCTCTATTTATGTTTATATTTTCATGCTACACGAGTAATTCCAGACTCGGAAGGCATCTCAAAATTTGTGGATGACGTCATGATTGCCGGAAAGACTTTCGAGGAGGCGGTCGAAAAGCTCATCAGAGTCCTAGATTTAATCTGTCAGTTTGGCCTTAAGTTGAATCCAAACAAGACGGATTTGTTTAAAAAGACCACCGAGCATCGCGGTTTTACCATCGAGCACAACAAGATAGGCAAACAAGAGAAAAAGATACAAAAGTTCGAAGATTTTAGAATCAAGCATTCTAGAAATGGTAAGTTACGTCTAAAATGCATAAAAGACGTACAAACTCTTGTTGGCTTAACTGGCCTGTACAAGAGATTCATTCCCGAGTACGGGCAAATCCTAGCGCCAATTTATAAGCTCACTGAAAAAGACGTCCCGTTTGTGTGGGGGGAGGATCAAGAATACGCTTTTGAAAAGTTGTATCAAGCATACAAAGCCAATTTCAAGCTTATGCCGCCGCTACCGGGGCATGACCTATATTTGGAAACTCAGACGACGGAGGACGCGATGAACTCCGTCCTCTATCAGGTTATTGAGGGACAGGAGTGTGTGATAATGTTCACGAGTCACACTTTCCACCCCCACCAAAAAAAGTACACTTTGATCGACCGCGAGATGCAAACTCTAGTCACCTCTGTAAACAAATTACAGATGTGGCTACATGGACGTACTGTTCATGTCCGGTCTGATCTTAAACAGATCGTAAGCAAGTTCGCCTCACTCATGCAAACGCATAGGAAAGCTGCAGCTTGGATTACGGAGCTAAATAGTTACGACTTAGTACATGACCTTCGAGTAAGAAAAAAGAAATTATTTCAGTTACAGGCTCCAGAATTAACAGTCAATTCTGTTAATTGGACGAGCTTGGAGCCCATGTCGGTAAAGTTCGCCGAAGCTTATGTACGTAGAAGAATTACTCGAAAGCCTAAAAAATATTGCTCTGTCTCAAGAAGACGATGCGGCGTGCACTGGTATTAAAAATGTTATTCAAGAAATAATTACCGACAATGACAAGAAAAAAACTCAACGTCAAGAGCTTAAAAAGAAAAAGTTTTGAGTAGAAAAAGACGAAAATGATCGCGAAACATTATACCGCGTGTTCGAAAATGGGCACACAGTGCCGTGCATGACGGCTGAGTTGTTTCGCGACACTGTAGACTACCTGCACGAGGTATACGGACATGTCTGCGCGGCAAAATTGGAAACAATTTTTCGCCGAATGTATTTTTTTCCAGGTTCTATGCGATATATTCGAGAGATATGTAGCGCTTGCATAATTTGCAAAGTAAATAAAAATTATGCAATGCGTAAGGTGCTCGAATACGCTCAAATTGAAGCGTACGCGATTGGAGAAATTATCTCCGCAGACTTATTCGGACCAGTGAGCAGTCGCGAGGATGAGCCGCGCTATCTTCTCGTCGCAAAGGACGTATTTACCTCAAAAGTCTGGATTAAGCCGCTTAAGGACATAAAAAAGTCCACCGTAACCAATAATACGGAAACAATTGTTCGTGAAATTGAAGGCTACGGGTATAAAATTAAAAAAGTGATATCCGATAACGGCACCCAGTTTACGAGCGATCTCTGGAAGATAATGCTCGAGTCTCACGGTGTAAAAGTCGGTCATACAACGTGTTACAACCCTCAGTCTTCACTAGTTGAACGTACCATGAGGGTAATCGGTGACAAATTGCGTATAAAAATAAATCAAACTCACGACGATAACCGCAGTCACCACGGCTGGCATGTACACATCGCTGCCATTGAGGACGAGGTAAATAATACACCAACAAGATTTGGTATAAAGCCAAATGAAGCCTGGGACATAAACGACTGTCTAATACCTAAAGTATCTGGGAGCGTAAATACGTTCAATTTTGAATACGAACTCAAGAAGTTGCGTGAAAAAGAATCTCGTAACAATATAATATCGACGACTTCTGAATCTTTAATGACCCACAAGCTGGGTGAAAACGACCTGATATGCGACCGCGACGGTTACGTTAGGGTCACCGCGGATGGGGCATGCTCCAGAAACGGAAAAGACGGTGCGTGCGCTGGAATTGGAATCTGTTTCTCTCCAGATTCGGAAAATAATGTTTCGGAACGCGTCGAACACGAAAAATTCTCAAGTTCGAATAACCTGGCGGAGCTAATGGCCGTTAAAAAGGCGCTAGAGATCATGTTGTATAATGACATAAGAAAGTTGAAGTTGTTTACAGATTCAAATTACGTTTCAAAAGCGCTCAATTCCACAGTCAAGGTTTGGGAATCAAAAAATTGGAAAAATAGCCGAAACAAACCAGTAGCACACGCCGAAATGTTTAAGGAGGTGCTTCAAATCATGAAGAAATTTACCTCGGTTGAGATATGTCACGTGTATGCGCGTAAACATGAATATACCAACATAATCGCCGACCAGCTCGCGAAAAAGACGGTATACACGGACGACAATGTAAAAAAACGCATTGAGGATATGAGTCACCGCCAGATAGTCGAGAACTATATACGTGAACGGCGGCGTTTACAACGCATTCACGATGAATATATTTTTAATAAACAGCACGGCGACCCGACTCCTCTCGAGGTTGGAGATATGATTCTAATTACAGACCATAAACAATCCTCGTACGATAGAGGTACGTCAGGTAAGCTATACCCAAAAAGGTACGGGCCGTACACGGTCGTAAAAAAAGTAGCACCAAATTGCTACCTTATAGAATCGACCGATGGTCAACGAGAAGAGCGTACTGCAAATATAAGACAGATTACGCTATTTCTCACTCGCCAGCAATTATCTGAACTTCGTGAAAAAACGTTTTATCAATCGAAGTTCGATAAGCGGTCCATTGAGGAAAAAATAAGACAATATCTACAGGGGCAAGAAGATGAAGATATGGAATGGAAATCGCAGCCATCAATCGCCCCATCTGTAAATCAAAAATCGACAGCTAAGGTTGCAAAAGAGATAGCTGACCAATTGCGCAGCGATCGTTGCGAAAGTCGAGAAAAAAAGAAAGAATCCAACGACCCAACCACGTCAATGTCTCAGAACAGTGATACAAAAAATACGTCGACGAATACGTCGTTAGATAACGTTGCGAATACAGGCGATGTTCAACAGCCGAGGAGGAGGGGTCGTCCACCTAAGAAAAGACCATCACCAACCAACGAACAGCCAAACACAGTGCCGTAACGGCGTTGTACATTATACACGAATAAATAACCATTTGGGTATTTATTTTCGCATCGGCGACTACGTAGCGTAGTGGCTTCAAGCCATGCAAAATTGGAAGAATTTTATCTTCAATGTCAGTTTTTTTTTTCTCTTTTCTCTAACCACCAACCAAGGAATAATAGGGGTCGCGTATACGCGAAAGCTGTGGTGATTGTGGTATATATATACATAAAAAAAAAAAAAAAATGAAATTGGCCCAAGCTGGCGGTTAACAATAAAATCGACCATACACAGACGAAAATCTAGCATTTTAATTCTACCAAGCGCATGAAGAGATAAGAAGCAGGACACATAGACCAGTTCACGTAAAGTGCGTACTACACAATTCGTATGTGATTGTCTCTCTCTTGCACCTTTGCGTTTCGATCGGCGACGATAATATCCCTTATCTGGTTTTCATACTCGGGTGTGCGCGGAGGAGGGGGGCTACGTTGCAGCGAGTGGTGAGATGCGATGATAGTCGCCAAAAAATTTTAGATCACTTATTTTCGTGTATTATACGGTCGGGTACGTATGTATTTTCAATTACCTCGTGTTCGGTAATGCGATGCAGTTTTCTTTGCTCATTTTCTTCGCGTGTTATCTTCGCATTTTGAACAATCGAGTACGTATGCATTTGAGATTACCTCATGTGTAGTAATGTGATGCGGTCCCTTTTTGCTCACCTTTTACGCGTTTACTTTTCTCAAAATTTTATTTTCGTATCTTATGCGATTGAATACGTATATTTGAATTCATTTCGTTGTGTTAACTTGATGCAGATTTTTTCGCGTTTACCTTTGCTTATGCGATTGAGTGCGTGTATTTGAATTCACTTCGTTATGTTGGCTTAAGGCAGATTTTTTTTCGCGTTTGTTTTTCTCTATTCTTCGTCAAGTACTACAGATTTGCAACCAATTCGCGGTATAGCCTCGTGGCTCAAACTTATACTTGCGTTTATATTTGCTCGATTGTTACATCGTGTCGTCGGGCTTGGCCAGCACGTTTGTACGTGCGCGGTAGGTAGGCGTGAGTGGTGCATTTTGCGAGCTACTGTATAGTTTTTAAAAAAACAAAAAAAAAAAAAAAAAAAAAA
>FIZV01012406.1:0-18830 GCA_900050545.1 Trionymus perrisii | reverse complement strand
TTTCTAGGGATAAGTTAAGGTTTTTGTTTGGACAAATTTGAATAAAAAACCCATTAAAAAAAAACATGTTTAAAAGTTAAAACTAAAAAAAACGTTGTTTAAAACTAGTTTTAAACGTGTTTTTTTCTGAAGAAAATTTTTGGCGTTTTAAACGTGTTTTAAACAGTTGTTTTAAACAATATTGTTTAAAACCAGTAGTTGTCGACTGTCGTTCAGTCGTCTTGTCAATTTGTCATAACCAGGGATGATAACCGAAAAAAATTAATGAATTTTGAATTAAAAATGATAAAATTTGAAATAAAAACAGATTTTAATATTGAATTGGTACTAGAGAAAAATAAACTAAAACAAGGTTCAAATGGCTACATAATTATTATGCATTTTAAAAAAAATTGGAAACCAAAAACAAAATAATAATTAAATTAATAACAACTGGAGTTGGAATATTGGAAACTCTTTTCATAAAAACTTAAAAAGTGATTTGATGAAAAGAAATGTGAAAAACTGAAAAGTGGGCTAAAAAAATAGAGAAAAAAAACGGCTGAAAAGTTTTTTCGAATAAAAAAATAATTATTAAAAAATGGAAAAACTGAAAAAAAAACTAAAAAAATGGGAGAAGTTGCACAATTGGAAAAAAATTGAAATAAAATTTGAAGATAAAAGTGACCGAAAATGAGGAAGAAATGAAATGAAACCAAGAATTGGAAAAAACACCAACAATTAAAATTTCAAAAATAAAAATTAAATATGATTGAACATGAAAAAAAAAATATTGCAAAATGTATAATCATGGATTGAGAAAAAAAAAAAAAAAAAAATGAAAGGAAAATGACAACAGATTTTTTTTCAATCATAACGTTTTCGACTCAAAAGAAAAGTAAAGTAGTAAAAATATGAACGAAAATGAGAGAAAAAACAAAAAATAGAAAAAATATATTAAGTAAAAATAACCGGAACCGATACCGGTTTCAGTACCGATACCGATATTAATATCGATACAATCCCGGTTTCAGTACCAATACCGATATTAATATAGGTACAATCCTTCGGAACAATCCCGGTATCGCTACCGACACCGATATTTATAATATGGATACAATCCCGGTATCAATACCGATACCGCAAAAATATCGGCTATCATCCCTGGTCATAACACGTCTTCTCAAAAAATATTTGCAATTGCAACCAAAAATTAAAGAATTATAATTTTTAAATCATTTTTTAATCAATACATATTTTTCGAAAAATATTAATAAAGAAGTGTTGTTGATTAATAGTACAACTTGATACCTAAATGTTTTCCAATCGACCTGGCATTTAAATTTATTAGTTTAAATTTAACGAGCGTATACGAGTTTATCTGAAAAGTAAGTAGTAACCGTAATTACGAGCTATAGACACTAAAACACCAAGATAACCGATTGGTGGCACAGCGGTAAGGGGTATCAATAAATTCCGTGTAAATAATTAAGTTCACATATTTTACTGTACTTAAACTTAAATTGATTAATGTAATTTGCGATAGCAATAACAGCAAGTAGATAACAGACTAAAATTATAAATTATAAACTAAGCAGAAAATTTTGTAAAAAATAAAAAATAAATAAGTATATAAAAGTTATCTTCGTAAGTTCATACAAAATAAATAAGAACAGAACTTGCTTCAAAAAAACGGTAACAATCAAAATCTCATTAAGTACAGAAATCATCAATCACAATTTACGTAAAACGGGAAATGGTAAAAAAGAACAATACAAATAAATAATTTCGACATCATTTGAATCTTAATAAATCATGATTTTTAACAGTCCACACTCCTACGGCGCTTTTAAATTCTTCGCTTTTTTTACAATAATCTGTTGCCAATGTTTTAATTTGAAAATATGTGAGCTGACTACAGTCTTCTCGAGTTATTAGAGATTTAAAGTCATCTAAAAAACATTTCTTTGAAATAAAAAGTGGTTGAATTTTATCTGATTTTTTTTTAGTCCATCCCAAACGACGTCCTTCCACACAAACTTCGTGATTCCTGAAAGAAATGGTAACATATAGAATATGGAATTTTTTCAATATCAACACGCAGCAATCAAATATAGAGATATACAATACTCACTTTTCTGTAACATCACACCAAACAATCCCACAAGGTGACGGTTTCGCACCAGGCATGCTTTTCCTTCTATTGAAATCAAATTCTACACTTGTATGTAATAGATGAGGCGGTTTTCGGCATAATTTTTCCACATTTTCATTGCGATAAATTACAGCTCTTTTCATGGCTGGTTCATTGTATAATGTTGGATGACTAGAAACTATGATATTAGTCAAGTGAATGGGATGCGAAAAAAAAATCGATAATAAAGCCCCTTCGATGCCAACACAATTCCAACGCAAAATTTTATCACTACACGATACCGACAATGTTGGATCTCCTCTGCCGGGCTTAGTGCGGACGGTGCCCACGACGTGATATTCTTTACCGGGTTTCTTTTCGTCTTGCTGAAGATCATATGGCAATGACTTTGCACCAGTTCGGTTAATATCAGTTATGATGGTACCGCTATTTTCGATGAAGTTGGATTCAGCAGAATAATCGCCGCATTCATATTTCATTTTTTTAGAATCAACTTCGTCTTGTGGTAGAGAACGCTTGCAAGCAAGATTTGAAATTTCCGGTACACCGAAATCATCTGCAGAAACTTGTTTTGGAAATATAGACGCGTCGCCGCACGGAACATGAGTGGTGAATAAATGAAACGAAACTTCATCTCGAATTGTATACTTGTTTTCTTCATTCAAAAACAAAACTTGGGAATTTTTGCCACGCCGTAAAGCTTTAATCTCTTCAAAGAGGTATCTCATGAAACCACGACGACATAAAACCTACGAGGAAAGAAAGCAAAAAATTAATATAAAGTGAAAAACAAAACGATTATTTTTTGTTTTATGATTACCTCAGCGTGACTATCGTTGATCACGTCTCCTTTATCACTCATCTTCGTACGGCCAATACATTTCGTTCCAGTGGCAAGACTAACAACTTTCAAGTGATTATCGACGCATTCAACAATAGCAGCTAATAATGTCCATTCTTTTCCAGGAACAGGTTTTCCTGATTTAGGTAATGCGGAAAACTTTTGGAAACACGTATTGGCAACAGAATCGGCAAAATTTGCGTCGAATTTGTTCATGTCAGGCACATGAATTAACAGAAATAAAACAGAAACAGAGGAAACGACACAAATATTTAAGAAATGAAATATTACAAAATGAAACAAGAAATTCAAGGATTGATATGAGAGGAAAATTGAGAGATCAACTTTTATTTTACGATGAAGTGTGAGGAAATGTAAAAAGAGTGTATTAAATTTAGGTATGTTTAAATGTAGGTAATAGTGTGTGTTGATTATTTGTAGAGAAACAAATAAATCAGAGCACGGGCTCTGGATTCCAAGCGTATTTATCTCTACGCCCAATATTGTTTAATGTGTTAATATCTTCTTGTGACAATTCTTTTTCTAAACGCGCGTTTTCCTCGATTCTAGAAGGAGTTACAGATTTCGGCACAACCGCTATAAAAAAAAGAACAATGTTATACTCCGGTTAAAAGAAAATAATAACTAATGAGTACTTGAACAAAGCTCACCATATCCTTTTTGCAAAGCATAACGTAACAAAGTTTGGGCAGGAGTTATTTTATTGTTGTGAGCCACGTGATTCACAATTGGATCTTTCAACAAACACGGATTTGCCGTTCCACCGAGGGGGCTGTACGCTTGCAAAATGATCCCGTTCTTTTTGGCTATATTTGTCAATTCTTTACTTTGTTGATAATGCGGATGAAATTCCACCTTGAAATATCAAGTACGTACATGAAGTATGCATCAACAGACTGTACTCACGAATACTTCATTACTACATACACAATACACGTACCTGATTTACTGCTGGTATAATAGAAGTATCGCGTAATAATTGACTAAGATGGCCAACAGTGAAATTTGACACTCCTATAGATCTTATGATACCTTTACCCTCGTTATATAATTTTATCAGATGTTTCCAAGTATTAGTTCTAAACGTGTAATTACAAGGATCCGAAGGTGAATATCCGGCTGCACCGGGCCAATGAACTAAATACAGATCTATGTATGATATGCCCAAATATTGCAACGAAGTCGTAACTGCCTGCGTTACTCTAAGCTCATCGCCGTGATCACTGGGCGCTGGATGTATCAAAATTCATCGTTTAAAATTTACACTCAAAACAGTACAATGACAAATAAGCGTACCTAGTTTTGTAGTTATGAAAATATCTTCTCGTTTGAGCCCATGTTTCGGTAGAAGTTGTCTCAGAGCGTAACCGATTTCTTGTTCGTTTCGATAAACAGCAGCGGTATCTGCAAAATATAAGATACAAAACAAACCAATACCGATGAGATGCTGCGCTACATTATAATGAAACCGGGTGGAAAATAATAATATACATACCTATGGCACGGTATCCAGCTTTGAATGCTGCGTCTAAGGTTTCAAGAATTTGAGGACGTCCTGTGATTTGATAAGTCCCGACTGTAATCATTTAAACCAATACTAAATGCAACTCGTACCAAAAATAACAAATTATAAAAAAACAAATGATAACTTCGAGTACTCACAAGTGATCACGGGCATTTGATGACCACTATTCAAAGTGGCTTTCAAATCGATAATTTTTTGATTTGGTTCTAAATCTAGACATAACATTTTCAATTTTAAAAATAAAAAAATTTAACAAAACTAAAAAAATGAATTTTTTTACTAAAATTTTATCACAAATCACAAGAACCTGATTACGAGAATATGAGAGCACTAATGAAATTAAAATGAAATGAATGAGAACGATACGACGATACGAGTGAAAACTAAAAGGAGACGGCCACCGGAGAGAACGTGAAAAACTACGGAAAAACTCAAAAACTTGACAAATCGGCGGATGGCATGATGGTGTAGGTGCGGGTGCGGCGAGGCACCAATCACGCAATGGGTATTTCCCATGATTTGCCCATGATCTACCAAAAAACTAAAGCATCACAAAAAGTGGTCTATGACGTCATTATCAAGGGGTTACAAAATTTTTTCCTTATTTTTTCGAATCTTATCATTTTCGTTTTTAAAAAAAAAAAAAACACGTGCCACAATTCAATGAATAGGTGTGATCGGTGTGATTCGATTTTATGTTTAAAAAATGATTTAATTTTTATTAATGTTATACTTAATGCGTAACAAAAATTAAAATGTCCGGTTCTCGAAAATCTCTTAAAAACGTAGCTGTCTTTAATCCAAGAGCTTCCAATGAATGGTCTAAAGGTGAATATTGTTTTTTCACTTCATAATTTCAGCACTTCATCAATTTTGTCTTTTATTTAATTCTGTAAATACTTCAGATGAATCAAAATTCGGCCAGAGATTACTTGAAAAAATGGGATGGAAACATGGTCAAGGTATCGGTTTGAATAATCAAGGAATTACGGAGAACATTAAGGTTCCTTTAAAACTGGACAACAAAGGTACTCTGATCCTGACACAACTATTATAAGAATTCGTGTAAGGAAATGATTTCAATCAATATATTTTCTCATTTTTAGGTTTGGGTTATCAAATTAAAGAGGATCAATGGCTGGAAGTTAGAAGTGAATTTTCTGATCTACTGTCCCAATTAAGTCAAAGTGTTGAAGGTGAAGATGAAACTCTTATTAAAGGAAAGAAATCTTTGGAAGCAGTTTCTCAGTCATCTAAAACAAGAGTGCAGTACGTTGCTTTAAATATATTTAAAAGACTGCAGAAAAAACTGAACTTAGGACATATACTCGTATTATAATAAAATTACTCGATATCGGTGATATTTTCAAACATATTCAGTTTTAAGCTTCATGCAATATCTGAAGTGAACTACAATTGTTTTTGGGCGAGGCTAAATTTTCATCAAATCACTGAAATAAATTGGTCAGGTGCAAAGTTCAGTTTTGACTATGGTTATTTCTTCAACTAATCCTTCATTCGTTAACAATTGCTCATTTAATTTTTCTCATTTTGTTTTTATTTCGACGTTACAGTTACCACAAATTCACTCATGGGAAAGATATTGCCAGGTATAAAAAAGAAGATTTAATAGGAATTTTGGGCAAAAAAGGAAATAAAGAAGAATCAATTGTATCAGAAAACAAAGAGTTTATTCACAGTGGAAATATGGATGAATATTTCAAAAGTAAGAAGAATAAATCAAAAGGGAGTAATTGGGATTTTTCTTCAGAAAAAAATCTCTGCTTGAACACAGAACCGGTTCAAGAGAACAGCATTAATTTACAAGATGTTAATCCTAATTCAAATTCTCGAAAAAGGAAAAAAACCATGAAATCTTCGAGTAATGATAATGAAAACGAAATATTGAACGAAAATAAATCAGTGGACGAAAATTCAAAGGTTCAAAACACTGAAAATTATAAAGATGAAGAACTTCATGGACGTAAGTCAAACTCAAATTCGCGGAAACGGAAAACATCTGAAAAAACATGGAGTAATGATATCGAAAACGAGAAATCGAGTGAAAATAAATCAGTGGAGGAAAATTCAATCGTTCAAAGCATTGAAAACACTAAAGATGAAGAACTTGATGATCGTAAGTCAAATTCAATGCGAAAACGGAGGAAATCTGTAAAAACAAGGATTAATGATAACGAAAACGAGAAATCGAGTGAAAATAAATCAGTGAACGAGAATTCAATTATTCAAAGTATTGAAAGCATCAAAGACGAAGAAGTTGCCGATACTGATCATATTGGTCGAAAGAAGATGCGCAATTCGGACTTATCCTCTGAAGTTACCCATCAAAAAATTGACTTTGATATAGAATCTGTTCATGAAAACGATACTAATAATTCAAAAGACTGTTATTCCTCTCAGGTAAGAAAAAAATCTTCAAAAAAATTACAAAATGAAAATAAAATTGAAGAATTGGGAAAAAATGAACTGGTTGACGAAAAAGTTTTGCATCAACAAATTGAAGAAACAAAAATCGATGTTCTCAATCTTCCTCCGAAAAAGAAAAAACGTGATAAATATAACACTTCACCGTCGCACGTCGAATTTGAGCCAAAACTTACGAATGATAATGCAGTGGTCGAAAATAATGATATTAATTTGCAAGTAGAAAGTTTGACCAGAAAAAAGAAAAAAAAGTCAGCCAAAAAATCCAATGAAGCCTTAATGGAGATTGGTATTGAGAAAAATGAAAATAAGCATGAAGGTGAGGAAGGAAACAAACATCATGAAGATAAAACGGGCCGTAAAAAGGAAGAAAATTCTCTTAATACTGATTCAAAGTCGAGTGAAACTAGCATTCCGTTGGAAGTAATTGATTCTTCGTGCAAATTCAAAAAAAGAAAACCCAAAAGTAAAAAATTAACTGATACCTGCTCGTATATGGAAAAAAATACGAAAGTGTTAGACACGCTTGACCGTACTTCTGAAGATTTCATGAAATCTGTGATCGATTATAACAGTTCCAATAATGTGGAGGAATATATTTCAAATTTTGAAAAAAATCGAGACGAATTAATGAACAAATACAGGGAAAGGTATAAAATGAAATACTTGATGTCATCATCTGATCAAATTCAAGTTTTCGGTGATGAGTTCGATGGGAGAAAATTAGACTGTAAGAAACCGAATTCTGAAGAGGTGTGTGTAATGAAAACAGTGGATCGTAAGAACATGTCAAAAGCTGAAAAAATTATTGCTAAAGCGAGATTATTAAAAAGCATCAAAGATAGCACAATAACGCATAACTTTGAAGGGAGTAATCTTACGAATATTTTAGGCTATGGAAGCGAAATATGTTGAATTACCCGCCTATGTTAGATAATTTTTGCACATACGTTTTTGTACTAAAATTGTAAAAGTAAACTAACAATAAACATGCTAACATCTATGCATTTCTTTATTACATTTTTCTAAATACAAATCATGATCAAGGTACACGCATGGTGTACAATTTATTATTTATACTCGTAATTATTCATTTGCGGAATAAAACTGACTGACTATATTTTTATTGTTCTTGTTCATATCTATTGTCGTGTTGACCAACATTTTCGTAATTATCCAAATCGTCTTCAAAAGCATGTTCAACGAATTCATTATAGAGATCAACACTCTCGTTACGCGGTTCCATCGTTTCTATGTAATGGGTATGTATCATTTCAAATTCATCGGCACTAGCTTGCCGCGCTTTCCTCAATTTCTTATTACGTTGTTTAATATATTTCTTGAAACTTGTTTTGTCCCAAGACTCTTTATCCAGTATGTTGTTTGATGGTATTTCAAAAATAGCTTTTGGATTGTTGAAAATATCTTCAATTAGTTTCTCACCCGACGATTGTGATTTCATAATACCTTGTTTCACCTAAGTAGTTATTATAAAAGTTATAATACACCAAACAGCTGATCTTCTCTTTTTCGAAATAGGTAGATTTAAATATTTAGTATACATACCGTATTGAAGATTTTATCATAATTTAAACCAAATACGTCCATTCGCATCTCAGGCAATTCTTGTTCTTCTTCATCCATGAATGGTTGCTTTTCTTCAAGATTTACAATTTGATCCTTTAAAAATGAATTTATATTTTTTATGTGGGACTTACACTTAACTTTAAGTATCAATTGAAAAAAAAAATGATGATCTACTTTTAACTCATCGGGTAACGTGGTTATCAGTTGTAATTCGTCTTTCAGATGGTGGTGCTCTTGCAGAGCAGGAACATAGTCTTCTCCAAAGTCGGCAATTTCCAAACGTCTATCGACTTCAGCTTTAAGAGCGTAATGTTTATCTGAAATAAATTGTTAAATTATTTACCGGCATACATATGTCAAATATTCCAAACGAACTCATTATCGCCTCACCTTTAACAAAATAAATCATTGGTACCAAACCCATTGTCCTTAAATTAATGAGTTCACGACGTAAAGGGTTAGCTGTTTTATTTAAAAGCTGCTGAACATCATCGTCTTCATCAGTTCCTTTAGGAATCCAGAACACGTTAATTGCCTTAAAATCAGGAGTCACTTTTACCTGTTATAAAAACAATAATTAATACCATAGAATTTGGAACCTATAAAAACAAAATGTGAAATTATTCTTTACATGAGTTATCTGAACATCATGTCCTATCAGTGGAAGTCCTACATCACTAGTGGCCAAAATTTCGGTGATATTCCTCATAAACATTTTGTTTAATATTGCACTTTTTTTAGTGACAGGGATACTGCGGCAAGCTATCGAAGTTATAGCCGTTTGTAAATCAAAGGAAGGAAACCCAACTGGTGGTTTGGAGAATATTCCTTTTCTAAAATATATAACAATTTTATTATGTGCAATTAATTCATTAGTAGAATACAGTAACAGTAATATGAAAACGTCTACACAAACTTTTTGGTTTTATCGATAAATTTCCACATGATTCTGTGAGGCTTCAAACATCGAGGTCCTCTCAACGCTAATAATTCTTCTACGGTCCATCCTACCCTTCGACAATTCCAGCTTGAAGTGGAAAATAATCTTTGGTAAGGCTGATGATTTACAAGTGATGATTTGAAGGCCTGCATGTTATTTTTTTAGAACATATTATTTTTCAAACCAAACCAGGAAAAACGAAATATTATACCGAAAAACTAATTCGAAAAATTAACCAACTAATAAAAAGATACATACAAATTGTAATTTACAAATAAGGATGATCGATTTGTAGCAAAAACGCGAAAAAGGGAAGAGTTGTTATCATTACTTTATTGTTATCAGTCATAATTTTCAGCTATCAGCAAAATTCGCATGGGGAAGAGGCAACGAAGAGGGGTCCGTCAAACGGCACGTCCAACACCACATGTCGTGCCGCGGCCAGTTCCGTTAAAAAGCACCAAAAATAATGCACTTCATTTGTGATTTTGTGCGGAAGGAATAGAGAATTTCGAATAGAGCTGAGCTGTCATGCCTCGTGCATCACAAACGCGTGGCATAACCCATTTCGTTTTTTATTCATTATTTATTTTGTGATTGGACGTACTACCTCAGCCGAAAAATAAATTAGTAATGAACAAACCAAAGTATTCAAGTTTGCTCCAAGTCCAATGTGGCATTATTAATTATTTCACCCATGTGAAATTCTCCCAGTCGTAATATTAATAATCTCTCAACATATTATAAATGAATTGAATCGTGATTACTGAACTTCTCAAATCGTACTGGTACTAATTACTATACTCTCTACATGAACCCAATTCTTGTTCCCAACGTTTTTCATACTCATATACCAGTATGTGTGTGATTTTTAAAATAAATACGCACTGCCTACCAAAAAAAATACTTAACTAGCCGGTTTCGTTAAAATGTACTCACTTCCAGCGTAGCAAAAATGTAGAACAAAACAAAATACAATAAGTACCTACCATACCTATTTTTAAAAATTACAATAACTTGATAAAGATAATAAATAAATTGTTAAATAGTCAACATGAAATGTGTAACATTTTGGAATATAAAATATTAAGAAGAATTTGGTACATAAGGGTTAATAAGATGTTCAGAAAATTCTTCAATTTCACGAGGACCACGAACTTCCCGATCTAGCTGAGGTAACTTAGTAACGTGAAGATCTTCATACAAATCAGTAATCTGAAACAAATGAAAGATTAAAATGTTTAATACATGGTTGAAAATGAAATGAGTACACAAAAATACGTAAATATGAAATGGAGAAAAAATATGGGCTCCGCAAACCATCGAAGAACTACATTCTTTAAAAGGAAAAAATCATTTGCTTTGAAACAACGAATACATACTTGGTCCATATATTTATTTTGAATTTTAATGCGAGATGAACAAAATTTGCATGGTTTCTCCTTATCCGATGGGTAAATCAGTTGATTAACAACAATATTATGTGTGTCAATACTACATTTCGCTAGTTCTTGAACTAACCGTTCAGTTTCGTAAAGAGAAAGAAATTCTGCTATGCATACACAAACAAATGTTGTCTGATCCTGTAAAAGAAAAATTACAAATGCACAATTACAAGAAACCGACATTTTTAAAAAGTAGTATTCATCTGTATAAAAAGACTAACCGCATCCTTCAACTGCTCATTAACTTGACGAATAACATCTAGTGTTTCTTCCATTTTATTGCTCACAGAGTCTGACGTATGATCGCTTACTCCGAATAACATGGCGAACTAAACATACCAAAATAAAACAGCCACATCAAGGTAAACCGATAATGTAATTCACATTCCTTTTAAGGCCAACAAAAATAAGAACATTCAGCTAACCTGTGATAAAAATGGCGCTATACTTTGTTTTAATCGAATCAATTTTCCTAATCCTTTTTCCATCACTTGAGGGAAACTTAACAATCTTAACGTGTGACCAGTAGGAGCAGTATCAAATACGACAACAGAGAAGTTCATTCCTTTGACTAATCTACAAGTACAGTAGATTTTAAAATAGTCTGTTTAACCTTGCAGGACATTCCATCAAACAGTCTATCCTCACTTCATTACAACAGCATAACTCATGGCTTCATCTATCCCAGGGAAGGCACCGATTATTTCTTGGAAAATTCCTTTGCTCAGTTTCAAAACATCATTTTCTCCTTCGAAGTATTCTTCAGGAAGCTCGCTATAACCCACATTGGGATCGATTTCCTAAACAGATATAAGCCATTCGCTAGTTATAATATTAAATAGCCTGAGACTACACGAAATTTTTATTTTCTACCATAGCAAACAAATTGGGGAAGCCATTGACTTTGGTCGGAACTTTGGAAAACTTTTGATTGAAAGCATCGGATATATTATGAGCAGGATCTGTAGATATAATCAAAACTCGTTCTCGAACTCGAGACAATTGCACAGCTAAACTACAGCTGAAAATAAATAGGATGTAAGTATTTTATAGTACAAGAAAATTTATTAAAATTTAATATTACCTGCACGTGGTTTTGCCAACTCCTCCTTTACCACCGACACAAACCCATTTCAATGATTTCTGTTCGATTATGTTCCTCAAAGAAGGTTCCAAAAATTCATCTTTGTTGCTTTCGTCGCACATAATGAAAGGTGAAATAAATTATAATTTCTGAAAGTAAACTAGATACAGATAGTTGAAAACTCTAGGATGTGAATTTTGATACGTGTTTAATTATCAAGAATCAGTGAATTAATAACAAGTTTGAATCTTTGAATAATAAAATGTTGAAATTTTTAAATTAAACAATCTTATTACGTTAATATTATTCATTTTTTTCTACCTACCGAAAATTATACAAAATAATTCAAATCTGATAAAATGAACAAAATTGAAAAATTCTTTTTCTGCTAAATCACAAATGTACACATGCTGTGACTCACTGCAAATCACAATTCACTCAATTACGTCATGAACAAACAAAAATTACCATTTTTACCACGTAGAATAATAGAACCGAACCGGTGTACAATTACCATTTTTCTTACTTATTTGAGTTATTGCTGAGTGAAAATGATATTTTGTTTTTGATTTCGTAAAAATATCAAGTATTTCAATTATTTTTTCAATGAAATTATTTTAAATTTGAAATACAAAAAGGAAAGGAAAAAAAATCATTTTGCACAAGGAATAGTTAATTACCGGTGACGGTAAAATTCGTAAGTGAAACGTGGAAACAGTCGTCATCGTCGTCGTCATGCATGAAGTTCATTCTTCTTCGACTTGGAATTTTGTGACAATTTCAAAATGATAACAAGTACGAGTGATAATACGCGGTCCGTTGTAGAGACAAGTTCGCTATTTCGCTGAGTCACTTCATGGAACAATTTAGTTTTTCTTTTGAATTATTCTTGCAGTTTTCGTGTTTTTATTAAAATAAAAATTTGTATAAATGGAAAGAAGTCGTTCAATTCCATTTCCTCTTCATAATTTTTCTTAGGATTGTGGACTTATCATTGTGTTTGTAATATCTTTATCTAACTGTTCGTCGTATGGTGTAACTGTGAGAACAACTTTAATCTTGCTGCATTTGGCATCACATAAAAATGTATTCATAGGTGAGAATAATTCCACTATTTTAATCATTAATTCATGAAGCATAAAAGTGCATCTATAACTTCGTAACTTCCATCTACGACCAGTTTTGATTGATTCTTGCTGATACATTTTGCAAAATTTATCGTTCTATCGAACATGAAGTACAGATAGTCGTATGAAGCATTGTTTTTCATGTTGATGGAGCAGTTATAATTCCAAAGTTTGTTTTCAACATGAAATTTAACAGTGTGTTAACCATAAAAATAACGAAATACCTCGGATCATAATTAAAGCTTCTTATTTCCAAAATTTTGCATCGAATATCGGTACATATTCTATGGAAATTTCATTTTTTAATAATAATAATGTTGCTTTGCTGTTGCCCCTCTGACTTGATTACAATTTCTTCTTTTTTCTGTAATAGTGTTCGTTAATTCCCCGTTTTTAGTGAAAAATTTATGCGTTGAAAATTTTTAGTTTATGCAAAGATTCGAGAAATTTTGTTTTCTTTGTGTCTTTTTGTTATAGAAATATTTAGTATCACCTCTTCACTTATACGTAGTGGAGAGCAGAGAATTCAACGACTCAGCGTCGCTTGTTCAGAAACACGTTCAATTACGTGAAATCTCATTCATCAATTCTGGTGTTGAAATTCCTATTAGGAATGAAATATGCTTATTTAGCATTTTGGAGATGACATCGTCTTCAAGAACTAAAGTTTAGATATTTATTTCTTGTTTTGCAATATGTAAATTAATTGAAATATTTTAGAATGCTCCAGCTTTCGTCAACTTTTATGAAATACTTAACAATTTCCTTTCTTTGTGCAATAACTTGGCAATAAGTATTGAAATTCGTGATAGTTAGAAACGTAAATTCCAGAAAAAATTTTTCTCTATCACGCTGTTTTCGAGTGTTATTTTATACACGTACTTATAAACCTTACTTTGTGTCGTTTGGAGAAAACGTTTAGGGAAATGGGGAAAGGTAACATTGTTTTAATCACACCTGTTGTTAATGAGTTCAGTAACTTAACGTGTAAACACATACATAATGAGTGGTACTGCACTGAAAATACGATACAACATACTCTTAGGGCTAGGAGCGTATTTTTGTACGTTAAAGTATGGAACTGCGCTTGCGCGTATATGAATTTATTTTAATTTTATTCCTACTAGCTTGGCATATCTCACAAATATTATGTTTCTGTTATATTATTAATTCTATACACTAATCATAACCCACTGGTTTATTCAACCGAAGTATTTTTTGTGCTGGTTGAAAATTAATTCTTGACTATTCGATGTTACAGAATGCGTTTTTTGGTGCATACCTCTCGGGAATCATTTCGATTCGAAATTCATTGAATTGGTGACTGGATGAAATAACTTTTAAAAAATAACAAATCAAAATGTTCAATTTGAAGAAATATTTTACCGACGAATTATTGCAGGTCGCATTAATTCTTAGTTTATTGAGAATTGATCGACGTTCATTGGAGTACGATGTGCCGGTTATCGGTATTGGTATCAATAATCTATCCAATACCTGGGATCAATCCAACATTCTAGTAAGAAGAGAAGGCAACGTTCATCCAAAAAGCATTGATTCTGTGCTGCTTAATTACGAACAAGAAGTTTTTCACGAGTTAAACTCGTTAGGCAGATATAATACCATATTCGATAGCTTAATATCGAGGAATTTGACCGCATACTTGTTGAACGTCGATGAACAACGAACTGCCGTCGAAACAAACGAAGAAGCTGCATCATCAGTTTCAACAACTAGTTCAGAACCCCCTGGTGACTTGGATCCTCGTCGGAAGCATAACTCGAATAAAAAACCCATAGAAGATGATCACCAATTATCACAAGAGGTAAATTCTATATTTGTTTCTTAAATTAGTGTCGTGTTAGAGCACGGTTTCTTGTTCAGGTGATATGATAATCGATTAATTACTTACTAGTTTAACGACGTGTGAAAATAACTTTAAACTTAAACCTGAACTACACATTTCTATGCAATTTTTTTTTTCAATTTGAAATACCGAAGAATTTTATTTTTGGAGTAAGAATATTGAATTTGATCCTTATACATTTCAAAATACTTACCGTTGACGTATTCGGTTTGTAAATTTCAAAGAGATAGGTAGAAACTTGGTGAGATGAACTCGTATTTTGTTGTCTAATAATTATTGATTGTTATTATTTTTTGGAACAACGATGAAAAACAAATTAGTAAACAAGTTTTCTTAGAGGTCGAGAAATAATTTTTTCAATAATGTTACAATAGGTTGGTATTACTGAAAAATCGGTTAGCTACCTGTACCTATCTCATTTTCTTACTGTCAACTTCAGATATTTATATTCTGATTTTGTCGATGTATTCGAAATCTAAAATATCTATTATTTTTTCAAATATCTGTTTGTCAATAATTAGTCATTCAAGCTGAAAAATTAGATCTAGTACATAGTAGGTATAGGCACCTTTGATAATAGCAATAATAAAGCAGTTACCTGACACGTTTAATTTCAGTGCGATTTTTTCGTCACCCGAGGTACATATAATTTGAAAATGCTTCTCTTTTGAGGCTGCTTACGATTATAGCAAAAATTTAGTTACAGCTTGGGCAGCACCTTTTAAAACTTCAGATTTTGATATAACCGACTTAAAAAATTAAAGGGGCAAAGGAAATAAAATCGAGAAAATAATTTTCGTGGAAATTAGTATTTTCAAAGTTTGATACACCATAGGCAGACAAAATTCAAAGGGGAGGACTTCGTGAAAAAAACAGAAACTTCATACAAAATTGAAAAAATATTCGTTATTTTGTCAAAATAAGCCAAAATATTGTATACGAGCGGAGCGAGGGCTGAGTTTTTTGTAGGAAAAATCAACAAAAAGCTGAAATTTTAGTTTTTCCTCCACTTACCGTCTTCAAAAGGGGTCCAGATCCTCTGAACACTCACCTTAAATACGCCACTGAGCTTGCTCCACTGCTCCTTCATTTTCAAACTTTGAGCAAAAAATTTCAAGATTGAAAAAATTTACATTTTTCTTAGTGCGTAGTACATAGACAATATTAGACATAGGTACGTAGTTACGTACAACCTTCTTTCCTGCCCTACTAAAAAAATCTCAATTTCAATTTCCCTTGTCTTGTGCCTTCAATTTTGAAGATAGGTAGCAGGTGGTAAGTAAGTACCACGTGTATAGCACACAACGTTGAGAAAACTTTGAATGTTGGTTTTTAAATTTTAATATTTTTTTTTTAAGTTTTAAGAATAGGTTTGTGATTTTCTTAAACTCGCAGTCAATAAATCTTCAAAATTTGATGAGTTTTAAAAATTTGTTAAATTTTCGGATTTGTTGAATTTTTAAAATTTGTTAAATTTTCAACGAGTGGTACTCCATATTGAAATCTGAACTTTCACAAGGAGCTCCCTGGACACCAGGACCGTGCAGAGAAAATCGGGATCTTGGGGAAAATAATGTGGCCCCCTTCCCTGGACAAAAAAAAATTATTTCTCAGAGGGCCCGTTATTTTTTCCATGCGCCCACCAGCCCCTGGAAAAATGCGGGCCCGAGGAAAACCCTTTTCCCCTCCATCTGGTTGAACCGCTGGACATCCTGTAGACAGTGCAATTTATTCTTTTTAGAGTAAAGGAAAATTATTCCCGTTGAAAATTTTTATTTTTAAAATTATACGACGACGTCAAGTTATTTATCCAAATAGGACGAAAGTACGTAGCTTCTACGTACCTCTACTTGTACCTCTCTACGCACTACCTACTTTTATCATTTGTCACGCAGGTGTTCCTAAATGGAGATAACTAACATACCGAGAATCGAAACAAATGAAAATACTAGACTAAATACCTACTCGTTAAAATTCTACTCAAGTTGTCCGATTAGTGTACCTCTTCTCTTTTGTGTTTCAATTTAGTAAATTACTTTTTCATAGAAATTTGGATATAATTAAATACCTATCTACTGCTACGAATAGGTACCTACTTAATTTCTCGAAAAATAGAAAATGCTTGTAGCTTAATTCAAAATTTACATGCATAAAAAATGGTAAAATTTACGAAAGAAACGAGCAAGTACTTTGTACTTGAACGGTACGACTACTCGATGCAGGCGATTAAATTTTTACAAGTATAAAAATATAGGCGCATATAAGGCATAGATGAGTCATGTATGAAAGTAGGCCGCAAATCAATGTCGTCGCTAAATACTCGAAACAAAAAACTGCATGGAAGCTAAAATATATACGAGTCAAATCGATTGTAAGATTGCACGAGTACGTTAAGATTATAAAACGATCAAAATTTGACACGCGTCTTATTTTGCGATTAAACTTTTTCGTCGCTGCTATCATACTCTCGAAATCTCGAATGTAATGGTAAAATACTTTGTTTGAAGAAATCATATGTACACATGTACACATGTACACATTTATGCGTACGTTCATTTCCTTTACTGGATTAGTTGTGAAAGAATTAACGTCGTTGATCTTGTTGCGTCCTTTGCAAGTTCAAAATTTTTCTACTCTTTCTAAAGTATATTTACCTGAATAAGGTAGCCGGTAATGATTATGTATTCAGCACGTAATGGACGCGAGGTTGCCAAGTATTGTACATGTATTTAACATGGAATATAAAACAGTAACCGTTGGGTAAAAATTTAATTAGGCGTTTGCTGAATAGAAATCATTCTACTAATGTTATTTTGTAAACATTTCTATTTTATTCTTTACATCGTTTACATTTTTAATATAAGTGAATTTGCTTGCTATAGGTACGCTTATCATCGGCTATGGTTTGGCTATATGTAATATTTTCGCGTGTACGGAATACTTGCGATTGTGTGAATTCATTGACATACTCGTTTGCTGGTTATGTTCGAGATGTGACATTATGTGAAGTAACTGAATAATGACCTTATTTCAATGCCTCGTAAATGACGATCTAGAAAATTTTTCACGTTATTTTCGATTTTATGACAGTTTTGTCTACTTGAGATGCTAGGTGATGAACTGATTAGCTATTTTTGATCAATTGTGGCTATGGTGCCCTAATTGCGGCAATTGGAAAAAATTGAATGGAGCAAAAAATGCCTCATTTTTAAGTAACATTTTCGTTATTACACTTGCGTATATTTCCAGCGCGATTTTTGCCTGCAAAAAGCAAATTTTCTGCGCATGCATGTGAACATACAGTTTTTCTATGATTACACGATTGTGGAGTCAATTCGGCTCTTTCCTAAAATTATTCACGCTCATTTCGTTTTCAATCTCTTATTAAATTTTTAATTTTTTTTTTACAATTTTCATTTTCTTCGTTTCAATTTTTTTAAGCTTTTAATTTTTTTTTTCATTTTCAATTTAAAAATTTGAAAAAATGTGCTTTAGATAGTTTCTTTTTTTTTTTTTTAAATTGATTTACGAAAAAATTTATATAGGTAACTTGGCAATTTTTATTTGAACTCCTCTTCTGAATGTTTTTTGGAAAACGTGTTTGAAAATTTTTTGAAATTTTTCAAAAATTCCGTAATAAAGAATTTAAAAAATGAAAAAAAGGCAATATGAAACTATAAATACTTTAAAAATGAAAAAAAATGGAAAAAATAAGAAAACATTGTACATTAATAGGGCTAGGATTTTTATGCAATTGCATATTTGATTGCAGTGTAGTAGATACCGCATATCATTGTTTCTATTGCGATTCATG
>FIZV01012389.1:0-10929 GCA_900050545.1 Trionymus perrisii | reverse complement strand
GCCTCTGCCCAGTTCGCTTCTTTTTTTTTAAATATGTCCTAGATTTAAATCAATTATAAAATGGATTTAAATCTTTCGATCCCACAGACGATGTTATTTCACCTATTTTATTACCATCAGAATAATAATTATCTCCACTTTGCTCGACAGGTTTCCGCGAATCAGCATTTTCATACGCGATTGCAGCAGCCGGTGTAACGCACAGCGTAGCAAAGGCTTGCAGTATGGGTAAACTAATGGCATGTGGCTGTGAACCAAGAACACCATTTTACCTTCAAAGGAATTCTTTACTAAGTGATGAACAAAGGAAGAAAAAATTACGTCGTAATCGTTGGAAATGGGGAGGCTGCTCGCACAATATGGATTTCGGTATTCAGTTTTCCAAATCATTCTTGGACGCGAATGAAAAGAACTCCGGCGATATGCAATCGTTAATTAAATTACATAACAGCGAAGCTGGTCGATTGGTTAGTATACGAATTGCTTCATTTAAATTATATCGTTATACTTAGGTACGAAAAACCGTTCCACTGCGCCAATTTTTTTTCTAGCTGATTCAGTAAGAATTCCATCGATACGGTTGTATACGAAATCAGTTACAATATCGAATTCTCGCTTCGAATAAATAATATAAGTAAAAAAAAAAAAAAAAGAGGAATTAATTACCGTGGCCGAGCTGAGCATTATTTGGCAAATACGCTCACCTTAAAATGTCGGCTCGCCAAAGAAATATTTGATACGAGAAAGGTGAGATCTATTAGAAACTAATACAGTTGATTATAGTAATTTGTATTGTACACGGTGCTATAGTGGGCGGTTAAAGCGCATAAAAGACGATTACCTTTTTCCTTCTGCCTATTTTTTTCTTCTTTTCCCTCTCTCGATATAAATACATACATCTATAAAGAAATTAGCAACGTCGGCTACAAAATTATAATAATAACCCGGTGTGAAAAGGAACCACTGATTCAGTCATGGTGGTCTTCGTATTCCCAGAGGCGATTCAATAATAACATTATCAACGGCCAGTTGTCAGTGGTGTCTAAATTCAAAGAAAAAAAGTACTATTATTTATTAATTGTACAACATTAACATTTATTATTTCACCTACGTCGTTATAAAAATAGAAATCTCGCTCGCGTAAAATTATAATCAATTTTTAATAACTTGATGGTTTTTCCAATACCATTGTGTGCGTCAAAAAATTAATTAAATTTTTTTTTCACTCGATTCTCAAAATGAAAAAATACACATAATGCTTTCAAGTTCGATTTGTACGATTGTATAGACTATATATGCAGGTATACGTAATACAAAGTAGCGAAATTTCTATAGATTATAGCATACCTGCATACATACCTTTACCTACTTGTATATAATATGGAAAAAATCAGAAAAAAAAAACGAGTTTTTATATTAACATATTTTTATCTGTTGAATTATCGTCGCTTTAATACTCTTGAAGTTAGCAACGTAATATTACAGTCGCGTCATATTATACTTTATTTACGAATCGATAATATGCCAAAAAAAAAAAATGCCATTAATTGGAACCCAATCAATGTCGAAATTTAATTATAATACCTATAAAAGAGCAAAAAAACCGTAGTCGTAGCCCTAGGCCTAGGAGTATCAAGTTATTACTAAATCCTTGAGAATTCGGTTGAAATGGATTTCATTCGAGTATCTCTGCGTATTATGTAGGTACTTAGTTTTCGAGCAAAATGCAACCACTTTTTCAGCAGGAAAGATAAAATCTTTTGTTCGATGTGTTGCGTAACTTATTCCAGGTATTTTTGTAGAAAAATTAGCTGCGAGAGACGAGCTCCTTGAGAGTACAATGAGTCAGCGGATACAACGTCTGAAGTTGGATATATTGCCTATTTCGTAGTTAACAGGACTTATCTAATCGGAATTACTGACGAAGTAAATTTGAAGGAAAAAATGAAAAATTTGACATAATTATCTGGAAAATTCAACAAAAAATTAATCAGTTGGTAACAAACGAAAAGTAGAAAATCGATTAATCAAAACCTACAAATTTCAATTTTAAAAAAGTTATTGAAATAATCAAATTTAAAAAATGACCAAAATATCAACATCAAGGAAAAAAATTCAAAAATAAAAAAAAATTGATAAATCGTAGTCAAAAAATTTATTGAACTAAGGAAATTGAAAAAATAATTTAAAAATGATCGATTTATTAAAATCAACAGATTAGCTCGATTTAACAAAATTAACAAAATTTAAAAAATTAATTGAAAACCTGATCAATCGATAAAATTGGAAAAAAAAATCATTCATTAAAATAAAAAAGCTATCCAAAAATTTATTGAATTGACAAATCTGGAAAATTTGTCAACTGATAATAATCAAAAAAAAATCGATTAATCGATTTTTTTCAAATTTAAAAGATTATAAAATCGAAATGGAAAAAAGTATTCCAACAATAAAATAGGCAAATTTCTCAACACAAATGAAAATTTAAAAATTAGTAGATTAATCAAAATCGAAAAAATAATCGATTTCGTAATCGAAGTTGAACAATTTCAATTATGAAATAAAAAAATTGAAAAATCAAATAGTTGAAAAACTAATCAGTAATAAACCAGGGAAATTTTAGGGCAAATAAGAAATTAATAAATTTAAGTAATAACCAAAATCGAAAATTATTCGATTTTAAAGTACTTATTGAATTCTCGAATTATAAAAATTGATCAAAAATTTTTAGATTCAGCAAAATCAAAAAATAATCTAATAATCAAAATTTTTTACATTTTAAAAATGCAAAATTAATAATTTATCGAAATTAAAAATTATATCGAGTCAATAAAGATAAAGAGTTCGTCATAAAATAAAAATAAGTAATCAATTAATCGAAACTTAAAAATTTATATTCTCAAATTATGAAAATCGCTAAAAAAAATAGTCGATGTATCGAAATCAAATAATTATCAACTCAACAAAATCGAAAAATTTACGGAATCAATAAAATTATAAAATTAAGCACAAAATCGGTGACTTTTTTAAGTTCTCTAATTCACAAAAATTGCGGAATTTTCAAAAAAAAATATTTATTTAAAAATTTCAAAAAGTTGTAATTTTTGAATATTATTAAATTTTTAAAAATTGAAATAGGTACTTTCAAAAATTATCAAATCTCTTAAAATTGCTGGATTTTCTAGAATTATTCTCTAATTCATAAAAAAAAAATTATTTGACAAAAATTACAAAATTTTCCACAATTTTGGAATTTTTAAAAATTGTTTTTCAAAAACCAAACAATTTTGAAAAATTATCAAATTTTGAAAAACTGCTAAAAATTATAATTTTCACAAAAAACTGACAAATTTTTTGTTTCTCAAAAAGTAAAAAATTTTCTAAAATCATCATTTTCTCAAAATTGATAAAAAAATTTTAAATTCTCTAATTCACAAAAAAATTATTTTACAAAAAATAACTGACAAATTTTTCTAAAATTTTTGAATTTTTAAAATTTGTCAGTTTAATAAAAGCTGAATTCTTAAAATTGCTAAATTTTTTAAAATTCTCGGGTTCTCAAAAATTATTTATTTTGCAAAAGTAACGAAATTTTTAAAAATCTTAATTTTTTTTAAATTGTTATTTTCTCAGAAACTGAAAAAATTTTTACAATACCTATTTAAATTTTTTTAAATAGGGAAATTTTAAAAAATTGCTAAATCTTTTGAAATTCTCTAATTCACAAAAACAAAACTTATTTTGCAAAAATTACGAAATTTTCAAAAATTATCATTTTTAAAAAAATTGTTATTTTCTCAAAATCTGAAAATTTTTTGAAAATTTTTGAATTTTTAAAAATTGTCAGTTTCTTATAACTGAATTCTTAAAATTGCTGAATTTTTTAAAGTTCTCTAGTTCCAAAAATTAGGTATCTATTTTACAAATACCTATTACAAAATATTTAAAAATCATCATTTTTTAAAAATTATTGTTATTTTCTCAAAAACTGAAAATTTTTCAAAAACTATGGAATTTTTAAAAATTGCAAAATTTTCCACAATTTTTGAATTTTGTAAAATCGTCAGTTCCTTAAAAACTGAATTCTTAAAATTTTTGAATTTTTTAAAGTTCTCTGGTTCACAAAAATTATTTTTTTTACAAAAATTACAAAATTTTCAAATATTATCATTTTTAAAAAAATTGTTATTTTCTTAAAAACTGAAGAAATTTTAAAATTTTTGAATTTTTAAAAATCGTCAAATATTTAAAAATTGCTAAATCTTTTAAAATTCTACAATTTACAAAAAAAAATTACAAAAATTACGAAATTTTCGAAAATTATAATTTTTTTTTATATTTATTTTCTCAGAGACTGATAATTTTTTTCAAAATTTTTGAATTTTTAAAAATTGCCAGTTTCTCAAAAACTGAATTCTTGAAATTTCTGAATTTTTAAAAATTCTCTAGTTCACAAAATTATTTATTTTACAAAAATTACAAAATTTTTAAAAATTGCAAAATTTTCCACAATTTATGAATTTTTAAAAATCGTTAAATTTTTAAAAATTGCCAGTTTCTCAAAAACTGATTTTTTTTTCTAAAATTATCAAATTTCTCAAAGTTGCTTATTTTTTTTAAATTCTGCAATTCATAAAAATTACGGAATTTTCAATAATCATCTTTTTTTTTTAATTGCAATTTTTTAAAAAACTAAAATTTTTTCAAAAATTATTTAATAAATTTTTGAAAATTTTAAAATTCTTTAAAATTTCTGAATTTTAAAAAATGCTCGAAATTGAGAAAATTGAATCATACGGTAAAATATCGATCAATGATTACTTGAGAAGGGGAAGAAGTACGAAGTAGCCTGCTAAAAATCTGACATATTTTATTGTAATTTCTCCTTTCTGCCTGAATATTTAATCCTTTTCTAATACGAATTTGTCTCCATTTCGCAGGCAGTCTCAACGCAAATGCAAGTGAAATGCAAATGTCACGGTATGTCCGGTAGCTGTCAACTGAAAACATGCTGGAGATCAGCTCCCGAATTCCGTCTGGTTGGAAACGCCTTGAAAGAACGTTTCGGCAGAGCGATCCTGGTCGATCAATCAAACATCGGCAACGACTCGCCAATCCTCGTCGAACAAAAGAAACCCGAACGTAACCGACGACCTCGTTACCATAAAGGTAAAAGGAAACGAAAATTAAAACGAATCAAGAAAAACGAACGCGACACTTCGTTGGATCTATGGTACTACCAAATTTCGCCAACTTTCTGCGAGAAAGACCCCACTGTCGATTTTCCCGGTACTACTGGTAGAATTTGTAATGCTAAAGCTAAGAGTGATGAAATCGACAGTTGTGCGTCCTTATGTTGTGGCAGAGGATTCAACTTTCTTCTGCAGAAACGTGTCGAGCAATGTAATTGTAGATTTAAATGGTGTTGTTATGTAATTTGTGAGAAATGTAATAATACCGACTATGTGACCGTGTGCAATTGAAATAATTTCAAAAATATTACCTGCTCAGATTGGTACGAAAATTAATAAAATTCCATGTCCGTAGCAATGCCTTAACCTTGTAAATCGTTCGTGATTTTTAAAAATTTACGTATTTTTTCATTGAATGCAGTATGCGTAACAAACTACGTTTTATCAAAAATTTCTTTCAAAATTGTTCTCTGAAAAAATTCTCAAAAAAAAATCTTTAAAATATTTCTTTGATGAATTCTTTACAAAAATTTCGCTTAAAAAATTCATGTTGAGAAGAAATTTCTTTCAGAAAATTTCTTGATAAGAATTTTGGAAAATTTCGAGAAATTTTTTTTTAGAAAAATCTGTAGAAGAATTCTTGAGTATTTTTTTCAATCTAAAAATTTTTTTTCTCTTAAAAAAAAAAAAATCTTAGAAATCGTGGAAAAAATTTCCAAATATTATGAAACGTTCCTCGTGAAAAAATTCTGCCACAAAAAATTTCTTTAAAAATTTTGTTGTTAAAAATAAAAAAAAAATCATAAATCTCTCATTTTTCTTTAAACTATCTTTTAAATATTTTCCTCTATAAATTTTATTCCGATATCTTCTAAAAATTCTTCATAAAATTTTTTGATTAGAATTAAAACTTACTTATTAAAAAATTTTCTTTGGAAACATTTCAAAAAAATATGGTTGAAAATTCTTGGATTTTTTTTTAATCTCACATTTTTTTTTAATTTTCGTCGTCTTCTTCTTCTTATTATTATTATTATTATTTTTTTTTTGTTGAAAATTTACCTTTTAGAAGTATGAAATGTATTTGAAAAATTCTTTCAAAATTTTGTTGGAAAAATATTTTCAAAAAAAAATCTAAAAAATCCCTATAAAAGTTCTTGATCAGAATTGAAAGTTTCTCATTAGAAAATTTTGATGAAAAAGGATTTTGAAAAATAATCGTGAGAAGTTTTTAAGAGAAATTTTCTTGCATAAAATTCTTTTGATATACGTATCTACTATCTAACCTACCTACAAATAACTCCTTTTCATAAAATTTTTTTTTTTTTTTTTTTTTTAATTGAATTATACCTTGATGAAGAAAAAAAATATTGAAAAGTTTTTTGTATAGTTTTTCAAGATTTTTTTTCAACTCAAAAATTTTGAAAAATTCCCAATGGAAAACGAAATTTTTTCTTTGAAAATTCTCACTAAAAAAATTTCATTCGTGAAAAAAATTCTTGCAGAAAATTCTTTTAAGGAATCTCCTCTTCCTGAAATTCTCAATTGAAAATTTCTTCATTATATTTTCGTATGAAACTCATTTTTCTCAGATTTCCTTTAAAAATGTTACTCTTTGTAGTTCCTTAAAAATTAAAAAAAAAAAAAAATCAAAAAATTCCTATTTTTTTTCAGTTTTTCAAACAAATTCCAATTAAAATTCAGAGTAATTTTTTTTCACATTTTCAAAAATAATTGAACGTTGCTTTTATAAAATTCAATAATTCACAAAAATAGGTGTTTTTCAAAAACTGCGAAATTTTCAAAAATCATCACTTTTTCAAATATTGTTAAACTTTCAAAAATTGACAAATTTTCTAAATTTTATAATTTTTTTTTAATTTACTAATTTTTTCAAATAAGTACAAATTTTCTTAAATTGTTGAATTTTTCAAAATTGACAAATTCTCCAAAATTTACAAATTCTCCAAAATTTGCAAATTTTTTTAAATTAAAAAATTTTCCAAAGTCAACAAATTGTTCAAAATTGAAAAATTGAAAATTTTGAAAAATTAACAAATTCTCCAAAATTAACAAGTTTTTCAAAATTTTCAAATGTTTATTAATCCATAAAATTATATTTTTTTAGAGTTATTGAAAAAAATCACCCCCTCCCCCCAAAAAAGAAATTATCAAAATAAACATAAAAATAGAATGATTCGATAATTTTCAGAAATTAAATATAAAAAACGTCAAAATAGAACACTGTAACAAAACATCCTAAAAAGGGAACAAATTGAAAAACAAAAACTTTTTTCACTTTAATTTCCTTCTTTTTTTAATCTAATTAATTTTTTTTTTCAATTTTTAATTTTTAAATTATTTATAAATTACTAATAATTAATGAAAATTAATTAGGTGCGAAAATTGAACTCATGAAACACGAAAGTCTGAATCGACGCGGAAAATTTTTTTAAGATCTTGCAGAATTTTAAAGGTTTCAATTTTTTTTAGTATCACTTCATGAAAATCTCATTTCTTTGAAAATTTGGAGTGAAGTCGGACTTGACTTCCTTATCAAATACGCCACCGGAACCCGGAAGAGCTCTAGTCGGAAGAAATAATCAAAATCGGTGATAAAAATCGTAATTCTTTCAACTTTATTTACATATTGGATTGAACAATTTACGTAAGTACCTCTATTTTACATTCCCTTTGACGATTGATAATTTCTAATTGTAAAACATAAATATATTAAAATGATCATTCGAGTAAAATGATAACAAAAAATTAAAGTCTAGCTCATGATAGATTATCCTTAGTCACAATTTACAAAAATTTCGTAAAATGAACGTTAAAAATGAATAATAAAAGTTGAAATTATTGCAGCAAGAAATCAGAAAATTTGAGAGATATTAAACTAGAATACAACCTAGTGCAAATTTTACGAAGATATAATATTGCAAACCATTTTTTTTTCAAAAAATTCCAAACACGTACTTATAAAAAAACTGCACCCGAATTTAGTCTGCAATAAAATTAATTAAACAGAGCTTTCCTAATTAACCCGGTATCTGGTTCTACCGACGATTTTGTACTGACTGGAGGTGGCCTAGAAGTTGAATTGTCCAAGTTAGCGGCGAAAAATAAATCTTAGGATAGATCATCGTTTAACTACCTCGGTTGACGTTTCTTCAACGCAGAAGATTCGGCAGAGTTGCTAATTAACGTACATTTCATTGGTAATCCGTCTAGTTGTCGATTATGGTAGATTTCCACCGCTTCCATGGCGTCTTTTTCGTATTTATAAGCTACCTCGGCCATGCCATTGCGAGCCATCTTGGTGTATACGAGATCACCAACGTCTTCGAACAGTTCCTAAAAATTGTAACGTGGTTAGTTTTCGAATATTACTTAGTTTACTTCAGAAAGGTTCTACATACCTTGATATCTTCGGTGGTGACGTTCTCGTGTAAATTAGATATCATAATACGGTAGTAACTCGGCTCCCGAGAGGTATAATTCGAATCCCTGGATGAGTAACTCGAGTCTCGATAGGAATAGTTAGATTCTCTAGAGTCTCTGGAAGGATAGTTCGATTCTCTCGACAAATAATTCGAATCTCTAGAGTTGTAATTTGACTCTCGAGAATAGTTCGAGTCACGAGATGTATACGATGATTTTGGTGGAGGTGCATCTCTTAAATCGTCGATAGGACTAAAATAACAAGCTTGAAATTAACATAACGCCAATCAGCTTTATCAAACGATAGATATATTACCTTTGCCGAATAGGAGGTGAAAGTCTGGAAGAGTAATTTTTCCTAAGGGAAGGCGAAGCTTTAATATTTGTGATCGTTCTCGTAACTTCCTGTTAAATCATACCAGTAACTGTTTCAAATTGTTCGAAAATAATTAAATTTACGAGTAAGAAACTAACATTAAACGGTAAACTTTCTCGTTCGTAGTAGCTTTCCTCTGGTTCAGCGTCAAGATCACGATAGCCCATCAAAGTTGGAGGAAATCGTTTCCTTTCTTGAGCATTAGTGACGGTTCTACGAATAGTAAACTCTGTCCAGTTTGCGCGTGGGATAGCTACACGAGAAATAGTTTTTCGTAGAATTGGCATCGATAAGTTTTCACAAAAGATGACGAAAATAAAACTTACGTTCGTTTTCCAAGCTCATCATATCGTCGTCTTCATATTCTACACGTATTCCATTATCATTGCTCAAGTTAGGGTTAATTCTACGATGTATGATGCCATTAGGAGCTAGGCTCGTTATAGCGGCACCTCTCGAAAGAAAAACACTACGCTGGGGTAGTGATTTTTTCTTTTGGTCAAAAAAATACACATAATTAGTATACAATCATGATTAATCGTTCAACTTCCAACTTCCAACTTACCAGCTGAGCTACCGGAACCTTTTGCCTACGAGCTTCGATTTTCAAGCGTGCGTCTTTCAACAGAGGGCTTCTTGTGGTTTCTACACTACTACGACGTAATTTCTTCTTATTTTGGATGATTTTCATGCGCGCATCAGGCACATCGACAACTTTCCTTTTTTTCAACTTCGCCTTGAATACCGGTGGGCTTTGTTTCTTCTTGATATTTTTGATATTCGATCGAGCCGCCGGTTTGGCGCGTTTGTTTTTCCAGTTTTTGTTTCTAAAAGAAAAATTTTCAAGTTAGGGTGGAACTTTTTAATGGCCTATATGGCTGTGCTCTCTGGGCTTACTAAATTAGCAAACAACGAATGAAATAAATAAGAAATAAGGGTAGAAAATGTACAAAATATGTACCTGCTTTTTAGGCCTATCTTCGATTTGTTTTGCTTAATTATATCGTCTAAACTCGCATTGTAATTCATCTTGAAACATCTACCGTATTACTGGCATATGATACGTGATTTTAATGACGTTCTTAATTACTTAGATTAAAAAGATATTAAAAATTTTCAATTAAATTTGCACTTAGAAAAAAAAAACCGACAACACAAACTTTTCCGAAAATTTTATAAAATCAACAAAAGCTACTGGATTGGCAACAACAAGCGTGGCCACCAAGTGGATTCGATTTTATTAGTTATAAATTTTATCGCTAGAGGCGCTCGTGACAGAATATGTTTCAGTTGGCATTGGCCTTGGGCTATTTTTGAATTTTGATTCAAAGTTCAAAAATAGGCCAAGGCCAATGCCAATTGATAATAATTGTTATAAAATTTCCCAATTTTTAAGTTTATGGGGTAAATAAAAGAAAAAGATTTAGATTTACAAAAAATTTTCAATTATTTTTTTATTGCAAAAATGAAAAATATTCAGAAAAATTTTATTTCATTTTATTTCAAAGGTATTTAGAATTAGAATTAGAAATTCCTCCATCCTCCACCCCCTCCCCCCCACCAAATAGTATTTTTTTTCTTACAAAAATACTCAAGAACCCCTCCTCAATTATGATTTTTTCTGTGTAAAAAAATAACAAAATTGAGATTTTTTAGCAAAACTGCAAAAGAATGGTTACTTATACTTACCTAAGAATTTTCTTTCTTTGAAAAAATGGAATTTTTTACTCCAAAAAATTGACATTTTTGATTCGAATAAATTTTTAATGGAAAGCAAACAAATATTATAATTTGGAATTTTCTTCAAAAACAAAAAAATAAAAAAGTTATTTTTTTCTCCTTCTAATAGTTCTCAAGTGTTTTTTCACCTTCTTTCCTAAAAAAAATGAAGTAAATTTTTTTTTATTTATTTAAAAA
>FIZV01012380.1:0-13572 GCA_900050545.1 Trionymus perrisii | reverse complement strand
TTTATTGATCCAATAATTTTCCGAAATTGTAAATTTCAAAAAAATATCAAATTTCAAAAAATTATTAAATTTTATAAAATTTAGCAATTCACAAAAATTATTAATTTTTCAAAAATATCTGAATTTTCAAAACGTCATCATCTTTTCAAAACTGAGACATTTCTAAAAATTATTAAAATTTAAAAATATTGCAAAATTCTCCTAAATTGTCAAATTTCTATAAATTGCCAATTTTTAATGATCCACTAATTTTCCAAAGTTGTTGAATTTAATGAAATTCTCAGTTTCACATAAATTATCGATTTTTAGAATTTTTGAAAGTCATTAGGTACTTTTTCAAAAATAATCACATGTCTAAAAAATATTAAATTTTTAAAATTGATTTTTTTTAAATTGTCACTTTTTAATGATCCAATAATTTTCCGAAATTGTTGATTTTCAAAAAATGTCAACTAGTTCATAAAAATTATTAATTTTTCAAAAATAGCAAAATTTTCAAAAGTCATAACTTTTTTAAAAACATCCCATTTCTAAAAATTATTAAAACTTTAAAATTTTCAAATTTTCAAAAATTGCTTAATTTTTAATGATCCAATAACTTTTCGAAGTTGTTGATTTTCAAAAAATGCCAAATTTCCCAAAATTGTTGAATTTTATAAAATTTTCAGATTCACAAAAATTATTGATTTTTCAAAAATTGTAGAATTTTTAAAAGTCATTACCTTTTCAAAAATTGTCACATTTCTAAAAAATTTGCCTTTTTACGACGAATTTTTAATATTGGATTTAGGTAGGCCTTATATTGGTTCAATGCTAGACGAACTAGTACACATATGTTGGCTCTGTTGGAGTTTGACGAGTACCTGAGGCCTATAGGCGGTTTTTGAACCGATTCTTGGCTATTGTTCGATGTATAGTAAAGACGACCTTGCGCAAGGTTGTTGCTTGCGGTTCATCTTCTTTTTAATGATGTTAAGGAATGATTTAGTAAAATAATAGGGTAGGTAATAGGTAAGGTGCCAGAGGAGTCGGGGTTCTTCTTATAGAACTGATTTCACCCTACCGAGATACGATAATATTTTACTTACACAATGAATATAAAAATTGGAATTTCTGTTCACGTCTGTGCGAGTGTAAGCTCTGAGCTCAATGAGTAATTATATGTGAAACCATAAAAAAATATGATCATCGTCTTGCTTGTCCTAGATAGATACCTAAAACTACATCAACTCGTGGAGGTTTTGATTAACCTTTTCGTTTCAATTGTGAAAAATTTCCAATTGCTGTGTGCAGATTTTTAACACAGCTATCTGTTTTATGATTTCAGATAAATTCACGATGAATTCGTGCGAATCATTTTTACCAAGTTCTTGATCACCGAAGAAAAGAAGGATGCCCGAAGAAGTAAAAGTGTCACCATATACTGTGGTGTCGCAGAAAGAATATAAATCTGATTACCGTTCGCAATCTGTTGATGATTCGAGTCGTGATTCGTCGTTCAGTGGCGAAATGAATAGGTCCGAAAGTTCTGGATCGTTTGACGAATCAAATGGATTCAAACAAGTAAGTACCTAATTACCTGCTTGAATTATTTTTTATTTTTTTAATGAAAAAAAAAATATTTAGTTACAAAAATAAATTTGTTGATTTAAAAGGCGATGAAACAACAGCTCAATGTTGAAAAATTGTTGGTGTTTTGTAAAGACACGAGTCTAACACTAGTTGCGACGTAATGGAGCAACCACATTTTTTTAAATGAATTTTTTATAAAATATTTTTAGAATTTTTCTTTTAAAAACACATATTTTTTTAAATTCAAAATTAGATACCTACCTAGCTACCTACTTACTTATCAGAGAATTTTCTATGAGAAATTTTTTTGGAATTTTTTTTCTTGAAATTGAAAGAAAATTTTCTAAAAAAAAAATTTATCGGATCTATTTAGAAAATAATTTTTAATTTTTAAATCGAATTTCTGTTTCGAGAAAAAAATTCCTTTCTTCATTATTTTTAGCATAAATCTTCTCAAAATATTATACTCTTGGAAACTTTTTCATAAAAAATTAGGGAATTTTCACAAATTCTCTGATTTTTTTATTTTCAAAAACTTTTACAAAAACCTTTTTTTATCAAACGTTGGGAAATAAAATAATAATAATACTAATAAAAAATTTTAAACTTCTTACATAATGTATGTAAAATTTTAAGATGGATTTCTCAAATTTTATAATTTTTTTCCAACGCATTCTGCAACGTTTTTAAATTTTTTCGTTTTTTTTTTTCGTTTTTTTTTAAGCTTTGTAAACATAAGTTTTCTGAAAATTTAGAGAAAGATTTTTTGAAATTTTGTGAAAAAATCTGTGATGTCATAAATTCTCTTTGCTTAATAAAAATTTTTCAACACTTTTGTGAAGAATTTTCTAAAAATTATATATCGTAGGTAATTTTTCTGCGATTTTGTAATATCCTGATTCTCTGAAGTACCTATTATGAAATTATCAGAATTTTAGATAAATGTTGGACAATATATTAATCTCAGAAATTTTTTTACAACATTTCTGAAAATCTAAAATAATTTACATAATTTCAGAGAATATTCCCGAAGTTTTTCACAAAAAATCAGAAAATTTTCTCAAAATTTTAGAAAACTCCATAAAAATTTTCATAAAACTTCAAAAATGATTACAAAATTTTGCAAAGTTTTTCATTGAGTTCTCCACAAATTTGAAATTTTAAAAAAAATTGACTAGGTTAGGTAGTAGGTACCAAATTTTAGACGCCAAAAATTTCTCACAAAGCTTCAGAAAAATCATACAAAATTCTAGAAAAGTTTTCGAAGATTTTTTCACAAGTTAAACAAAACAAATTCACAGAACTTTGGAGATTTTCACAAAACTTCCACTTTTTTTTTACAAAATTACAGAAAATCTTTTTCAAAATCTTTGAAAAAAAATTCTTACAAAAAAAAATAGAAAAATAAAAAAGTACCTACTTCATAATTTACTTACTTACTTAAAATGTTTTATTAACATTAGGAAATTTTCTACAAATTTTCCAGAAAATTATTAAAAAATATTTCAGAAAGTTGTTGAAACAATCTCTGATGATTTTTAGCAGATTAAAAAAAGAAAATTCGCGAAATTTCAGAAAATCATCTCAAAAATTTTCACAAAACATCAGAAAATCAAATTTTCAATGAATTTTTCTCAAAACTGCAAAAAAATCACGAAATTTTGTAAAATCATCCCAAAATGTTCACAAAACTTTGAAAAATTCTTACAAAATGCGCAAGAAAAATCTTCAATGAATTTCAGAAAATCTTTGACGAACAGTTTTTGCAAAAAAAACAAAACAAAATAAAACAGTTTGATAGAATTTTTGAAAATCTTCAATGGAACTCCGCGATTTTTTCATAGAAATTCGTAATATTCTTATAAAATATTTTTGAAAGTTTTCCGAAAAATTCAAGTGAATTTTTCGAGAAATTTCAGAAAATTTTTCACAAAAGTCAATTCTTTAAATTTCAAATTTTTTACCAAAATTTTCCAACTTTCAATTTGGTGATTTGATAGGAACCAATAGATTATTCTGCAATGCGTAAAATCAAAAAAAAATCTATGAAATGATACCTACTCTTATTCTTTGGTGCGTTACTTCACCTATTTTTAATTATTTCGTTGTTGACTTTTATAACATCCAAAAGTTAATAAGGTTACCAAAAAATTTTTTAGGTTCACAATAGGTATAAATATTACTTCTTTTTTGAAAAAATTCAAAAAAAAATTTCAAAAAAATGCATTAAATAGTACTCGTAGATATATATACCTACTGCGCCGGCAGAGTTCGTTTCCCCAAGTTTCCAGTCGTTTTATCCAGATTCTCAAACAATTACACCGCTGTAGGAGAATTATTTTTTGAAGTGCAATTAGCATGTCCTTCAAACGCCTCCCTGTGTTTAAAGTCTGCGAGAAAAAAAAGCGAAGACACTTACACAGTACGATCGAAGCACAATGCAGTCGTGCAGTGTAAATCCACTTCTCACCATTATACATATTATGGCTCGTTACTGCGATGGCGTGAAGAATAAAAATAAACAAACGAATTTGCAAATTATAGTCGATAAATTTAAATTATATTACGATTCGGAGGCGGTGGCGGTGGCGGTGGCGACTGATGAGTAATTACGCTACCACGTTAGAAAATTTAACGAGTTCTTAAAACTGTGGTATTATACCTACCTACTCGGTACGGTAGAAGAGTAGGTAGTTTGACCAAACAATATAATCACGCGAAACGCTCATCGATGTTTTTATTTAACCTAAACGATCGAACAAATTAAGATTTTAATAGGTACTTTTCTTTTCACCGTCATTGATACGGTTTGGTACGACGATGAATATACAATAAAAGCGGATACTTACGTATATTATCCTTATATTATACTCGTATACACGTTTACTTACACCGTTAATGCGTTCTGTACGCGTTAAAATGGCCGATAGAAATCGCTCTCATTGATAATATCAGCGCGGCGGCATTTTACATTAAAAAAAGTTTAATTTCACTTTATTAAAAGAGTCGTCCGTCGATTTTTATATGTATAGTGCAGCTCGGCAACGTGATCGTATATACGTACTTATAATGAGTTCGTCGTAGTTGCTTGTTTTTCCCCTTTTTCCCTCATCTTATTCATTGCTTTCGAAGAAACGTACTTACTTATAGTAGGTAACTAGGTACAGTACACTGTAACGCAGCTCGTATACCTAATTACGATATCGTTTAATATTACAGAATGGACACGAGAGCATCGAGATAATTCCCACCAGAACGATAAAAACATCCGTACCGAAACCGGCAGTCAATCCTTTGCAGTTCGTGAAAATCGGCCCATGCGGCCTGTACCGTTCAGCTCAACAACAGTTGCAAAAGGTTAGCGAAGTAAAAAAGCCCAAGAAGGAAGTCAAAGATGAAATGGAAGATTGGCAATCGGTAAATTGGTTTCAGTAGTTCGTGTTTCGGCCGCCATGCGCCATATTGAGACGTTAATTTCAACTTGAAATTTGTTTTGTTTATTCGTGTAGAATCTGGATAGCTGGAAATGCAATCGTAGAAAACAACAGGAACACATTATCGAGAGAGTGGTCGAAGTCAAGAAGTTAGAATTGGAAGAACATGATCGCAACAAGAAGAGAACGAAAACTTTCAGCGAAATGATGGAAGAGAGGTTAGTACCACTCGTCGGATAATGTATTTTATGTAACGTAGGAAATAAATGCACTTTTAGATCAGAAAAGTGGTAAATAAAGTGCACTTTATTTCACTAGTTACATAAATTATTTTTTTTACAACTTATATTAAAAAATGGGATTTTAAAAAAATGTTTAAAAATCAAAAATTATTTTTAAGGAATAAAAAAAAAATTAAAAGAATTTTTTTTAAATTTTGTAAAAAAAAAAGAAACAAAAAAAAATTGCTGGAAAGTCAATTTTAAAAAAATTGTTTAAAAAAACGTGTTTTGAAAAAAATCAGCAATTATGAATTAAAAAATAAATATAAAAAAAAAGATTTGGGAAAATTACTCAAGTAAACATGGTTTTAAAGAAGTCATTTTTGAACAAAATTTCGAAAAAAATTGGTAAGTAAGTGCTTACCCCGATTTTTTTGTAAAATATTATTTTTCTTTTTTTTTTACGATATTTTGAAAAATGGAATTTTTTTAAAAATGTTCGAGAACCAAAAATTATTTTTAGATGGAAGAAATGAAAAATAAAATGTGTTGAACAGATTTTTAAAATAAGTAATAAAAAAAATCATTTCGTTTGAAATAATCTCGAGAAAAAATTCAAGCAAGATTTGAAAAAATTTTTGTGTCAGGGATTCCAAAAATTACCGATTGTTACTTTTCAAAATTAATTGGGAGGGGGGATAATAACAAAAATTTTGAAACTTCATGCATTAATTGTACACAGCTGCTTCTTAGAATAAGTCTTGAATTTAAAAAAATAAAAATAAAAATAGAGACAAATGATTTTATTTCATAGAAACCTTAACACGAGCAGCTATACCAACAAAATTAAAAATCAACTGGCACCGTTCCATTAAAAATCATCAGATTGATTCCAAATCCAAACCTTAAATTCGTCTTCAACTTCCACATCACGACTTGCATTTCCTTATCTAAAAAACTTTCCATTAGAAAAATGTCGAAATATTTGTAAAATCTTACCAAGTATTCTGGAGGCTGTACCATTCATCCAAACCAAATTGCTTGCATCGGAGCCAGCCGCCCATAATGAATTATGCAACTAATCCTAGACTACTGAACACTCCATAGACAACTCCACACCACGTGTATTATTATTTATTCGTGACATAATTTCTGAATAATAGATTTATTCGCGATGACATTCTTATCAACGCCATCGTAGTAAATCAATTAAATTCATTATACGCTACATCGGTTTCATAAACACGAAATTGAAATGCAAATCCTCAGTCGGCCGAATTTTTTTTACAATTGTGAACAAATATGCCTGCTCGGTGCTCGCCCTGCGACTAAATATGCAAAATAATGGTTCTCTATGACAGACAACAATAGACCACGTTGGTGTGGATGTTTCGAAACTAGGAAGTACATGTAATTCCATTTCAGTGGCTGTGTAACTCGATGGGGTTCTACGAATTCCGCCCTGGTGGTAAATTCTTACTTTACGCTGGTCAAATGGTATGCAAGAGGAACGTTGTAACTCAGAATATCTGCAACAATGTGTTATTTTTGATCGCCGGCTACGACACGAGTCAGTTGAACAAAGTGAGAACGCCTTCATCTGTCATTTCACAACCGTACTAATTGCTACATTGCAGCATGGCATCGTTCGGATAATTCGTTAACGTGTAAATGTTAAATACATAATATGTTAATTTGCTCGTGTATTTTTTCCCCTGCAGACTTCGCTACCTATGATACTATCGCATTCACCCGCTGGCGCATCTTCCAAGCAATTAACACATTACGCTCAGCTCATAAGAAAAGGTATTTGAAAAATTATAATTTATTCACGGTTTCCGATTAACGCCTAAATTAATTCCTTCGGGGTTCGGGCACTCGAATCTCGAATTTTTGTAGCCAAATGATGGACATCCTAACGGGACTATTGCCGTGTCCTTTTTTTCAACTTCATATCGTTGTTGGTATTGATTTACGAGATTTTTCTCCACATTACATTTGGAATTTTATACTCGAAAATGATCATGTTATGCACGATTCGTTTATTAATTAAAGAGTATTCGCGTACTCCTAATTCATTCTTTGATTAGGCAGCTCATTCGACGTCTCGTCGAGCGTTTCAAAACCAATTCTTTAATTGCGAATCTTTCGTCCAATGGTATATTTCTTAAAAACTATTTATAGTTCTATTTCGAAATAACCACTCGAAAAATTTTAATAACCATGAGATTCTGTAAACGATATGAATAATCGTTTAGTTTATATATCTACATAATATAATATATACCTATGTGTAACATTTTTTAATGGAATTTTTTACCAAATTCTTTATTTTAGAGCGTTGGTTTGGCCAATACGATTATGGAACCGCTGGTAATTTAATGAAGTACGGTTCAATTAACCCACCGAAGTATGATCTCAGTAAAATCAAAGTACCTGTATCGTTAATGTATAGCGGAGATGATTGGTTATCATCCAAAGAGGTATTGATCAAAATTTTACGTTTTATTATAAGAAAACATTTTATCTACTTTTGAACGGATGAAAGGTCCATAATTTACAAAAAAATTCACCTTCGTAAAACGTGTAGGTAAGTATTAGTTTCCAAACTGACGAAAACAAATGTTTTCACACTGGTTAGAAATTTTTTTTTTCAAAATTCTCTCACAAAATAAATTTTTTACACTTTTTTTTCATCAGCAGGTTTCTTTTTTTTTAATGAACAATTTTTGAAATTAAATTAAACGGAGATTTAAAAAATTCCAAAAACAACAACAGATTTTTTCAACGTTGTAGGAATGCACATAAAACAACTTTTCAAATCCAAAACAAAAAAAAAATGGCAAATAATTTTTGAAGTAAGTAAATTTTAAGAAAAATTTTCCCACAGAAAAAATTTAATCTCGGTTAGAAATTTTTTCTCATTTTTTTGGCAAACAAATTTTTGAAAAAAAATCAGATCAAATTTATATCTATTTTTTAAAGAACAATTTTTTAATTTCTTAAAAAAAAGAAATGGGTTGGACGAAAATTTTTGATTTTTGAAAGAAATTTCAATTTTTTTTATCAACTTGAAAAAAATTTATACTTATTACTAGAAAGACAACATTTTTATTTAGGTATTCATTTTTTATTTATTTTTGATGTTTTGGGAGCTGTTGGGAGCACCAAAATTTTTTAGGTAGTTACCTAACTTACCAGTCTGAAGAAGAAGAAAAAAACTCTAAAACTTTTCAAAGTTTTGGGTAAATAATTTTTTTTATGATGAATTTCGAAAAAAAAAATCTTTACAGAACAGAGCTTTGTATTTTTAAAAAAATGTGTGTTTATTATTTTTTTTAAGGATAAACTCAACAAAAACTTTTGATACCGACGTATTTGAAAAAAATCTCAATTTCTTTCTCATAGATAAGCAATATTTTATTTCTTTTGAAAAATAAAAAAAAAATTAAATGATTTTTTCATATTACAAACAATTTTTTTTGCAAGTGTTGGATGCCGAAAAAATTCTTTAACCGTTTTCATAACTTTGACCTAACTACCAAAGAAAACTTTCTTTCTTTTTTGCAAATGAATTTGCAGAAAAAAAAAAAAAAACTTTATAGAACAAAAATTTTGTAGTTTTTAAAATGAGTATTGTATTTTTTTAAATCATTGTATCCAATACAAATTTTTGATTTTTGAAAAAATCAATTTTTTTTCATCGACACATTTTCATTTTGAAATAATTTTTTTTTCTTTCAAGTTTTTGAAGTATAATTCAAAAATTTAAAAAAAAAACAAAAAAATTTCCACAAAACAAATAGTTTTCTCTTTTATAAGCAACATTTTTACTTCCTTTTTTACAAAAAAAAATATTATAATTAAATTGAATGAAAATTTTGATTTTTGAAAAAACTTTCAGTTTTTTTCATCGACAAAGATTTAAAAATATTTTTATTTATAGATATTGAGACGATTTTTCTAAAGGCTTTCCTGTAGATGTAGATACCCAAAAAAACTCTTCATAATTTTCAAAAGTTTTGGATAGCAAATTTAAAAATTTTTCCATTAATAAAAAATCAAAAAACAAGGGTGAATTTTTTCTAAAATTGTGGGAAACAAATTTTCAATTTTTTAAATAAAAAGGTATCCATTTAGGAACGTTTTCCACTGAACATGTTTGTAAATACCTAGTTTTTTTTAAAAGTTCAATTGAATGAGAATTTTTGATTTCTGAAAATTTTCAATATTTTTTCATCAATAATTTTTCAAAACGTAGTTTATTTTCAACTTTGGAGACCTGCACAAAATTCAATAAAATTTTTTAAATAGGTATTTAAGCAGGTAAACAAACTTTTTTTTTTTTTTTTTTTGGACATAAATTCTATGTTTCTTCATTAAACACTTTTTAAAACATTTTAGTAGGTAGGTAATAGGTAAGGTACTTTTTTTTTTTTTTAAATTTGGGGCATTTAAATTAATTCTTATTTAAGTACCTATTCATTTATTTTAATTTTTAGTTAAACAAATTTTTATTTTATTTTTTCTTATACCTAAACAAAATTCTTTCTTACACTTTTTTAGAATTTTTTAAAAACCAAATTAAATGCCTCTTACCTAAAAATTTCTGATTTTTGAAAATATATCTTCATTTTCAAGTGTAGCTATATGTTCTTGAAACTTTTCTTTTTCATTTTTGAGTAAACAAATTTTTAAAATGAAAGATCGTAAAAAATTGAAAAAGTTTTTCACAGAATAAATTTTTTTCTCGTGAACAAATGGCCACCTTTTTTATAATTTTTTTTTCGAGATCAGATCAATTAAGTATACTTGAATCTTTTCTAAAAAAATTTACAAACAATTTTCCAAAATACTTTTTTTTTTTATGATGAGTAATTTTACGAAATTTTTTTCAACAACAATTACATTTTTTCAGAATGAATTGAGATCGAATCAAATTAAAATTTTACGAAATTTTTTCTCAGTAGATTTTATGAAGAAGTTGTACACTTGAAACAAATTTTCAAAATAAAAAAAAAAGTAAAAACAAATGATCAACTACCAATTTCTTTTTCAGAACTGATTTTATAAAATTAAAGAAATAACTTGAATTATCATTATTATTATTTTTTAATTTTGAAAATTGAATGTGTATACAGAAAAGAAGGGTGAATCAGGTTGTTGAATTTTGAAACCATTTTTTTTTAAATTGATTTTTACTTTTTTTTTAAATGAAAACAGTTCAGCAAACCTTTCAAAATGGTATTGAATTACCTACTATAAATTTCAAGTACTCGTATAATAAAAACTAAAGATTTTTTCTAATTGCAGGATGTTCACATGTTACTTCAAGATTTACCAAATGTCTACGAAATTTTCAAAGTTCCTGTTCAACCATTCAACCATTTAGACTTCATGTGGGCAGTGGATGCTAAAGTCTTAGTATACGATGAAACTCTTAAAATATTAAACCATTTCAGTAAAAAACATTAACTTATTAATTCCTCCAAAGTATTTATTTTTTAAAATGCATTTTGTTGTTATTTTTAACCATCATTTGTGCATAATTTTGTATCATTTTTGCATTGTTTTCTCGATCAAAAAACTTATATTTACATACGTATATAATACTTTTATATTCATTTAACGATCAATAATTTATAAGTACCTCGATAACAGGTATTTTTCTCTATTTTCGTATCAATTTAATCACGATTAATGAATCCAAAGGTTTACTTTTTTTTATGAGTCATGTGATAGACGTCAGAAGACTTCAAAAAAATAAATAAATATTTTGCCAAAGTTTCGTAATTTGGATCAATGCGTGCTACTTTTTCATTTTCGTCTGCGTATACGTATCTGTAATACTTCATTTCAATTATTGTAATCTAATCGAGCAGCAACGTCTTTCGAATATATTTTTTTTATATTTCAGTAAATAAAATGATAAGCTCCAATCGTTCAATTTATTTAACAATACAGACAAATTCTTCAAATATTCCTACCTTATTTTTGATCTGAAATAAGCACTCAAAAAATCAAGCAAATACTCGAGAAATAAAAATTCAATTTTCCTCAAAACATTTACAGTAGGTACCTTTAAAATATACAAACAAACGAATAAATAAACTTGATCGAGAAATATTTTTCAAAATATTTTTAATTATTGAGTTCAAATACCAGTACGTATGTATATGTAGTATGTACGATGCGATTATTACTTTTTTTTTTTTTTCTTTGAAATCCGACCATAATCTTAATGGAAACTTTATTCAAATGATTGCGACGCAGCATAGAGGCCAATTAAAGGCGTATTTCAACACACAAATAAAAATATTAGGCTTTTACTCGTAAAAGAAATTGATACCAAACTCGCCAATCTCATGTGTCAGATACATATAAACCACATAGAATAACAGGATGCCCAATAATAATGGAAAAATGCGTGAAGTATACAATAATTATGTACATTACATATGTACGATAGATTACGACTACATGTACCATTGAAAACACACCACTATCTCGTCGATACAATTCTATCTATGAGAAGAGCACGTTTTTCCACGTAATAAGGAAAAAAAAATTTTAATCTTGGAACAAATCAAACAAAGAACAAACCATCTGGTTCAAACTTTAAGTACCTAACTACCTATTTATGTAAATAAATTATCGATTAATTTTAGGAGGGGGTTTCTTTTTTTTTCAAACGTCGCATTTTGTGAAGTTATTTGACCTAGCCAGAGCCACCAATGATTTCAGTTCACCTGAAAGGGCAAAGTTTTCGATAAGAGTACCTCTACCTATAGGTACATGCAATGGGTTGAACTTGTTGTCGGATGATTCATTTTGTCTGCGGAAAAGGAAATCACGATGATGCAGATAACGGAATGAAATTTGATATGAAATTTCATATATAATGAAGATCGAATTCGCGAACCTTATCATTTTTAAGCATCACTTTTAAACGAGAGTTACATTAGTGTATTGGTAAAAATGATTCGTAAGAAAATGTTCGGTTCAATTGCGTTCGCGTTAGTAGTCATGTTTTCCGACATTAACGCATTCAGAGTTAGTAATTATTTCAAAGATTTACAAGCTTCGTCTAAGGATTCCGATACGTATTTGACTCCGGTAAGTTGTTTTCCTTTATGTGCCTATTAATAGATTATAATCGCACCTGAATTTCCGAATTAATGTTGCCAACTCGACGATTTTTCTTTTAGAAATAGGTAATTTCAAAACCTTTCTAATTCGTGTTTCATTTTGAAAACTTTCCATTTCAACATAATCAAATAAAGTAGAACTTGAATGAAATTTTTTTTAAGCAAGCTCAACTGGTTTATTTATTTTTTAAAATTTAAATTAAAGTAAGAAAGGCTCAAGTGTAATAAAACGAGAGCATTTCTTTTATTATTTTTTTTCCAAAATCGAATTAATACATAACATTTCATTCATGAAATTTACAAAAGTTGGCAATTAGAAAACAAAACTGAAAAATTATTTCCCTCTTAGTTTCTGGAGCATACCCATTCCCCAAACAAGCGATAAAGGTAAAAATTCATTATTTATTTAAACAAACTACGATTCAAAAAACCCCAATTTCCAGAATTTTCATTCCAGTCATAAGCTTTTCAAAAATTTTGTACTTCGCGAATAGAGGAAAAATTAAGATTAGAAAAATATAGATGTTGGAAAAATCCAAAAACTGAAAAAAAAATCAAAAAAAATTGTAATCGAAAAACTAAAAGTATAAAAGAAAGTGAACAGATTAAAAATGAATGATTGAAAAGTGAAAAATCATAAACAATTATTGAAACTTGCACAAATGAAAAAAACTGATTAAATTATTAGGTATTGGTACCTACTAGAAAATAGGGCAAAAATGAAAACTACCTAATGGTTTAAAATTTAAAAAAAAATCAAAACAAAACAATTATTAAATTAGATAAATTTTGCAAAATCTGGGAAAGATAAGAAATTTTAAAAAACAAAAGTAATATTGCAACAAAATTAAATTTAAAGCCATGAAGAAATAATGGTCAGATTAAGAAATTAGTACAAAACTGAAATTAAGAAAATATAAAAATTTCAAAATGAAAAAAAGGTACAACTTGGAAAAAATAAAAACTAGTAAATATGATAAATTTAAAGAATTAAAAAGAAATTAACAAGTTGAAATTGCAAGAGATAATTATTCGAAAAGGCAAAAAAACAATTAAAATTGAAAAGCATTACAGCTAAGAAAATTGGAAATTGGAAAAAATTAAATTACCGTAATTTGGGGTGAATAGAATCAGTATTTCGAGTTTTTTTGTCTTCAAACGCACATAACTTTGCTCAGGATCATCGGAAATGAATGA
>FIZV01012369.1:0-27574 GCA_900050545.1 Trionymus perrisii | reverse complement strand
ATAGACCAAGTTACTTAAAAACTAGGTAACTACAAAAAAAAAAAAAAAAAAAAAGGAGGGGAGGAAGTTCTTTCAAACAAAATGCCGAAGATTAACAAAATACTGATTGATTTTTTTGAGTGGGATTTTTGAAACAAACAGAATGGATTGCAAAAGTAATACATAAAAAAATTAATCTAAAACTTGATGGACTAAAATTATTACAATATAAATAAGTGGAAAAATTACAATAAAACCGGTTCCTACAAATATTTAAAATCATAATTCGTCGCGTGCAGTCGATTTTTTAGGAGGAAAAGCCCAAAAAGAAGATGGAAAACCTCTCACATCTCTTTCACGTTTAACAAAAGCGCTAAACGAAGATACACAATTTCCAATGAAATGATTGGCTCTTCCTAAAATAGCAAGGTCAACATGAGGGTTATTCTCTGGATACTTTTCAATAGCTAACTGTAAAATAATAATTCAATTATTAAAAAACATATTATTAATCATAAAATAATCCAATTGGTTTATGTAATTAAAAAACTTACATGCTTGAAAGTTTCCTTTAGTTCTGTTATCATGTGGTTATTATCAGATGCGACAAATATCGAAGCTACATCTTTAACACTTCTCATCACTCGACGAATCTGTTGAATAATTGTATCTTGAGATGGAAAGCATGCTTCCGGAGTGGTTGGGCCATATTCAGATTGGTATCCAAAGCACTGAGGCGATGAAAATAAAACAGGAGTTTGAGGGACGTGCTCGCAAGTTCGAACCTTTAACAGAAGATTATCTTTAAAAATTAAAAATATTTTAAAACAATTAGCAATAATGTGAACCATCACTCACCCAGTCGATACCATTTCGCAAATGAATACCAATAAAGCTACTTGATGGAAGGACTTCTTTAATAAACTTATTCGCCAAATCGTCAATTTCTTTGCTCCAAACTAAATATTGCTGTGAATTGATATTGTCTTTTTGAACTGGAAAACTGGCAGGCGCTCCCGTAAAAGCCAGAACTTGAAATTAGTTCAGCATTTATTAAATAAAATCTTACAAAAAACCAGAGACAACAAACGTATTTATCTTGTGCATAGATATTAATCAAGTAAATACCAGGATAGTCTTTGGGCGGGTACTTTTCATTCCATTTCTTGGCAATATCTGAATGGTAAACGTCGTAATGCAAAGGGCTGTAAAATTCAGAAGATGCAAAGTCTATGTCAAACGTATCCCAGAACGGACCAAAAGGATTTCCTTGTTTAGCATTGCACGAATCATTATCTCCTCTAGGAACGTAGCAAAAGGCTACACAAAAAATAAATAAATAAATAAAAGTATAACAAAAGATATTAAGCGTAATTAATGCACCATCGTCACCTGTTCTTTTTTCCGGTGTCCATATTTCCTTCGCTTCATTTTCCATGAAATCTTTCATCAAAATGACATCATGAAACTTCAGTAAAGGTTTCGTTTTGAAATAAGTATCAAATGGGATTTGTCGCTATAAATAAAGAATTCGTCGAATTTGAAAACGACGGTTATAAATTCTCTATGAATCAGGAAACCAAATTTCATGGAGTTTACTTACAGATCTTGATTCACCGAACTTATATTCAACCCAATGAGGTAGAATCAAAGTACGATTTAATCCTTTAGCAAATCCTAATGCACCAAGAAAGTGATCGGCTTGATTACCGAAACGACCTGCGAAGAAAATTATAAAATTTTCATTTATAAACTTTTTAAACGTAAGTTCCGGCGAGTACTTGAGAATGTTTTCAAGTCTTACCCATGCAGGGACAATACACAAGGTAACCATTTTCACGTACTGTTGCTTCCGACGAATAAAATAACCACAGTGCAATGAAATAGAACTGGAATAAAATTTCAATTTTACACATTTTTATGTTACTTATAAAAAGAAAACTTCAGTTTCAGCTCAACTCTTCGCTCAATTAAACTCAACACTCAACCGGTTGTCTGATTACAAAAAACTGAAGAAAAATTTGAAATTTTCTCGTTATCATATCAATCAGCATGCTTGTTTACGTTAGTTCGTTGTTTGTTATTTTCAAATTTCAAAGGTTGCTGAATGCTGATCTTGCGATGCCCGCGATCACCCGCGATCCCGTGATGCTTTCAATTTGAACGATTTGAACGAAAAACCCCAAAGAAAAAACTTAGAAAAAACCACAAAGATATTTACCAGTAATTACTTGTAATTATTTGTATTATTCATATTTTATTTATTTTTCACAATTTTCACGGTCGAAAAAGACTTCCGGGTTTTGGTATCATAGCACCGCGAATTCGCACGATTCAGGCTGCTCAGGCATTCCTGGTTTTATGTTTGCCATGACTCATTTCTATTTGGAACTTTTCATTGGACGGTTTTTTTTTATTGATGAAGTTGAGAAGTAAATTGCTGTGGCTGTATGCGTTAAATTTCTTCCGACAAGTACTTGAGATAATGTCAATTAATTGTACGAATATGATTTAATTTTCTATGTGTGTAATATATTTAAAACAAATTCATTTTGATCGTTCGTGATCTATGTGTTTACTGCTTAAACGATGTTAAAGTTTTTATCCTAACCCTGACTGAAAAATTATGGTTCTCGAGATGAAGCTAGTGGATCAAGTTGTTCGTAGTTTCAAAGTGGCGAAAATATTCCGAGATTTTCACGATAAAGTTACTGCTATAGATTTTGCCCCCGAAGGCGATTTCATAGTATGCTGCAGCGAAGACGATCAGATCGTGGTATACGACTGCGAAAAAGGAGTTCAAACAAAAACAGTTAACAGTAAGAAATATGGAGTCGATTTAGTCCATTTCACACACGCTAAAAACACATGTATTCATAGTTCTACGAAAATTGACGATACTATAAGATATTTATCTCTTCACGACACGAAATATATACGATATTTTCCCGGACACTCGAAAAAAGTAGTCACGATGTGTTTATCTCCTACAGACGATTGTTTCATATCAGGTTCACTAGATAAAACACTTCGACTATGGGATTTACGATCTCCAAATTGTCAAGGTTTGATGCATCTGTCTGGGCGACCGGTCGTTGCCTATGATCCCGATGGTCTCATTTTTGCAGCCGGTATTAATTCCGAATGCATTAAATTATACGACTTGCGGTCTTTCGATAAAGGGCCGTTTGTTACATTTAAGCAATCACAGGAAAAGGAATGCGATTGGACCGGCTTAAAATTCAGTCAAGATGGAAAAACTATTTTAATATCTACTAATGGTTCAATTATAAGATTAATCGACGCTTTTCAAGGAACACCTTTACAATCCTTCGCCGGGCATTTAAATAACAAAGGTATACCTATTGAAGCATCGTTCAGTCCAGATTCGCAGTTTATTTTTAGTGGCTCCACCGACGGTAGAATACATGTTTGGAACGCTGAAACTGGGTATAAAGTGTGTGTTCTTCAAGGGGATCACCCCCATCCTGTTACATGTGTACAATTCAACCCAAAATATATGATGTTAGCCTCTGCGTGTCAGAATGTTGGATTTTGGCTCCCATCATTGGATGAAGATTGAAGTCATATTAACGATATGTCGTTGAGATGCTTGTATTTACATCAAGTACGTTATTATTTTTACATTTCTTTACAGTTTTAGGTTTACATATCGTATGTCCACCAGTGATAAGAATATTCGTATTGAGACCTTTCCAAAGCATCGTTCGTAAACACAAGCACAAAGTTTGATTTTTCGGCTAATGTTTTGTAAATAGGCGATAAAATTTTTTGGCAAACTTCACTAGGTTTTTTGAAAAAAATGTATTTTGTGTGCAGAACTACTAAGGGATGAAAAATTATTGAAATTTGCATGTTTTTTTTTCAAGCACATATTATGAATTAACCACTTAATTGTAGGTAATAAGTGTAGGTTTATTGATGTGTCTGAAAATTTATCTGTAAATTACGTCCGTTGCAATATAAAAATTCTTCCGTTTTCTCGTAGATAAGAGCTCGGGGTTCTCTGAAAATTATATCGATCAGTTTAACGGGAGTGCTAGTCGGTAATTTCATCTCGATATCTGTAATGTGCTTCTTCAGTTTCGTTTATCTAATTATCTTTTTCGTTTTCTGTTTTCATGACGTCACAATAAAAATAAAAAATACCTTTAGAGCGTGAACATCTACATTGCATCGATTTGAAGGAGTATCTGCTATTGACAATAATGGATTGTCTGTTTGGTTTTTTTTCCTGTTCGATGAACAGTTTGGCTAATATTTTTGCGGGATGTTTATGAGTATTTATAATCGCAGGATACTCGTGGGGTTAGCTATATTAAATTTTATTATGTTCGTTGAAGAAAGAACTTTTTTTCTTTCAAAAAGTCATTTGAAAAACAATAAAATTCCTTTATTCGATGCAAAAATGCTCGCTTATACGCAAAACATGTACAAATGAATGAAAATTCTACCTACGTGAAATAATATATTTGTGCTTGGAAATTGACATTCGAATGATCTATTTATTGCTACGAGCTGTGGGCTAAGAGTGTATCGCAGAAGGTATCATTGAACGTACCGTCGACCGTCGTGTCGATTTATTTTTATTCTTTTTTTGTTGCTGAAAGATCGACGTTTAGTGAATGCTCTAGTTGTACCTCGGTTACAATTCGTCGTCTTTCTTCATCACGTGCAATTCAACGCATCATGAGAAGATTTCAACTGGCAAAAAACGGCTCACCTACGTGCTTGGATGTCGAACGTTCATTTTGTTTATGCTCTTTTGATGATATAAATATAACATACCAAGTTTCGTCGATAATGAACAACAACATGAAATAAAAAGACACGCTCAAAGGCCTTGTCTAGAAAACTTTTTGATCTAATTTAATCTAACGTAGATGAAAATTGTTATCTTTGATGAAAGTAGTCGACTAGTGCCTTTATCAAGAAGGTATTCTATTAGGTTTATTATTGCATTAAATAATAAGCGATGTTCATTCGATACCGGAAATAGGAATCATCTTTTGTTTGCGTAGCCGGCTCCATGGCCGGTTCTTATTTGTAAAAAATTTACTTTCGTTTTCTCAATTTTTTATAAATCCTTGATATTCTTTTGAGTTTTGTTTTTGAAGGATAAATTTGGTCTATAGATATTTCTTATTTTTTTGTTTATATGAATGAATTCTAAAGCACTGCAGAACTATAGACTTACGACTGATTCATGGTGTGTAGTTATTCCTTTTTTCTCTCGGTGATGCTTTGTGATGATGAGTCAATTAGCAAATAAAAAAAAGAAAGATTTCATAACAGTTTTCGTGTTCTTATTAATTTTTCACGTCGTTCGTGGTGGTATTACAGTGAAGGTAAACAAATGAAATCACAAATACAAAATACCGGTAGCTTCGATTGTTGTGATTTCATTATTATTACCTCGAGATATTGAACATGTTGCAATGTGGTAATATGACGATTGAAACAACCGGAATGTCAAGTTGATTTTATCCGTTATAATTTACGTCTTCGCTATCGCTCTCTGTTTTGTATCATCATAAAAAAGCCTATTAAACCTAACTGTCCCCATGCTCGATGAAAATCGATGGAATATTTATCGATTTTGTTCGAAGGTCAATATTTTTACGAATTCTTAGCTATGGAAGAAATTAAAATTGTATGTAATTTGCATATGCATTCAAATTATTTTATTTATTCATTTTTTTCTATTTGTTTTTTCCATAGGCTTCCATATCCAAAGAAATTATTTTGTGGTGTCCTCCCACCGGAGATCGCTGTCAGCGTTAATTTTTTAAGAGAAATAGGTTATAACGAGAAACATCCTACTCTTAAGTCATGATTTAATTTTTGCATTTTGAATATTTTACTTTATTTCGTTATCCGATTTATTTCTTCCTATGTTTGTATGTGTGTGTATTTGTTTCCGTTTTTTCTTTGTTTCTCATCTGATCTGGACGAATAAATTGACTAAAATGTATGCTACCCACCTAACTTTACCCAATAATATTTATTTAGTAAATATTACAAATGGGGCGTATTTCGGTAAACGAATGTGATGTTCGTTTGTTAGCTGAATGCTATAAAAAATTGAGTATTTTTTGATTTGGATTCTCGAGTACGATGTCAGTTTCATTTTTTTCCATTCATTAGTAATTTATTATGTTTTTAATTGAAATCAGTACGCGATGAAGATGTACCGGGTTCAAAAATGTTTCCTTTGGTGAATAGTTCATTCAAGGTTTCTCTCATGAAGTATACATTTAATTTTATTTGTTGCAGTAGCGATATAGTATGTTTATCGATTAACCAAAATAGAAGAAGTGTTGCTATGTCCGTATGTTTATTTATGTGGTTTATAATGTATATGCAATTCTATCTCGATTTCCAATACGACCAATCAATTTGGTACATTTCTTCGACTGTTATTTCGTAAAATTGTACATGTATGTATTTTTCGTGAATTTTGATAATAAAAAAAAATTTAATAATGAAATGTAGTCCTCTACATACTAAAATCTGGAACAGGAAAGAAGTTTTGTTTTTTTAAAAATCCTGTTATTTCGTTTGAATGGTATTGTTTGAAATATTCTAAGGAGAAAATATTTACACGCATTTATGTTGAAACTTTATGTACATTTTGAATTAAGTATGTTGTTGATGAAGTTATCGTCGTTGATAAAAAAAATGTATAATTTCAGGCGAATTTGTTATTTAAGAAAAAAGTAACGTAAAACGAAAAAAATTAAAATTGGATTTATATGTCTTATGTTTTATTCTACTTTCTAGCGTTCTCCTGTTTTTGTGATGATTTTTCCTATTTTTAATCGTTTTAGCGGTGTACGTTATGATTTCAGATTTTTTTTTAAATACGCTTTGAACGAAATATTTCATTTTAGTGTTAGTTATTTCATTAAATTTTTTATATCACGCCTTAGAAGTTAACGTGCTGTGTGTAATAGCGTATTTCCCTTTTCCTTTTCTTTTTTTTTCTAATAATAAATATATTATTTGTTGTATAATTTTGGTTTTTGTTCAATTACTATATAAATGAAGGAAATATTTCTGATCGCAAATCACCCTATTTTGTTACAAGTAGGTAGAGGTATAGGTACGAGCAAAGAATTCAAACGGTTGGAAACTTTCGATCTCAAATGGTTGAAAAATAACACACATGTTTACAAAAACTTAGAACCATATTATTGAATAACATGGATTGAACACTGAAGTGGGGTATACATTATACAATCAAAAAACAATGCAATTGCAGGTGTTTCGGTTGGAAGAAAAGCTAACTACTGTGTGAGTTAATAAAAATCTTGAATATCTACTTTAGTTCAATACCATTTTAATGCGCTAATACCGAATTTAAATTTTGATTCAAAAAATATACCTAGGCTACGCGTTTTTCCGCGGGAATATTCGAGCCAAATGCTGATGCAGAATCTTAATGATTATCAAGAAAAATATTTTTTCAATAATTCAAATATCGTCGTTCGAAAACAATAGCAATCTGATAACGAAATTCCAATTGAAAAATAATTTTTAGACGATATCGAAAAAACGAAACCACTAAGAAAATGATTCTGGTTCAGGTTAATTTAGTATTTGCTCGAAAGTTAATACGAATGATCGTTGTAGGTTCTTCCAGTTGCAATTACCAAACAAAATGCTCATCATAAACCGTACAGTTAGTGAGTAACTCATTTTCAATTAATATTATCGTATTTAACCCAATCTTCAAAACTGTATATTTCAATCTTACCGAATAACACTTTCGCGATAAGTTAAAATTACTAGTCTTCAGAATGAATGTGGTAACGTTTTTTGTCAGCTGTAGGAACGTCACTCGGACATGCAGTCATTAAATCTTGTCCTTCCCAACCTTTTGGAAAAGCTATCACGTCTTTTATAGACTTCGAATGACAAATTATTGCGAATAAACGATCAAGTCCTTCAAGTGTAGAAAATAAGTAGTTGAAGTAATGTCAAAAATTAAAGAGTTGAACTGATTACGATTATTACGCTTACCGAGAGCTATGCCACCGTGTGGCGGACATCCCATTTCCAAAGCTTCGAGTAGGTGGCCAAAGTCTTCTTCCTCTAAATTCAATAATTTTAAAATTGTTTTTTGTAATTTAGCGTTATGAATACGTATCGAACCGCCTCCAATTTCTGAGCCATTAAGGACCAAATCATAAGCAAGAGATCGTGCCTAAAAATAAAACAATCTTGATTAATATTCAATTTGTAAACACGACTGATCAATTAGGAACCTACTTTTATCACTTCATTGGGTATTAAATGCATATCTTCCGGATGAGGATGAGTAAATGGATGATGAGTAGATTTTAATTCTCCAAATTCGTTTTTTTCCAGCAGTGGGAAGTCCACAACCCAAGTAAAATCGTACAAGTTCTCATTGTTTGGTTTTTCGAGTAGATTTAAATAATCAATTACTTTATGGCGGCACGATCCTAGAGCTTTCAGCTAAGAATGTTGATTATTAAAACTTCAATTTTACGAATATAAAAGAAAACGAAAAATACATTTACGATAAATTTTTACCGTAAGTTCTTTCTCAAAACCGGTGGATAATACGATTACATCACCTTCATTCACAGCATAAGAAGTTTTAAAAATTTCACTTTCAAAATCAGGTAATATTTTTTTCAAATCTTGGAGCATTTTCTCTGTGTTGGGTATTTTGACTACGTATACTTTGATAGATTCTAGGCGTTCCAGTTTATCTATTCGTTGTTTTAGTTCTTTGTAAGAGCCCTAGAGAATTACTTTTACTCGTCAGAAAAAATTTCAGTAAATAAGACCAAAGGAAAACTATTTTGTTTTACCTGAGCTTGAGGAATTGAAAACATGTAAACAAATTTTTCGTTGAGTTTTCGAACACAATTTTCTAAATTTTGGATCTGAAAATACATTTAGTCCAATTTTTATTTAATGAAGTCCATTTCAAATGATTAACACAGATCAGTGAACAATTTACCAATAATTCATTCGATAAACACGGCTTGTCTGATCCATACTTTTCAATAGAATCCTTATAAGTTATTCTAGGAAATGGCGTCGAAATTGAAGGTTTATCCGATGGCCACGAAGCGATCAAAATTTCTTCCGTTAATTTCATAATGTTTTCCACCGTCGTAAATGATAATTCAATATCAAGCTGAAAACAAATCACAAGATCAAGAAAAATGTACATACGAGTAATATAACTAACACAAATTATTTTTATCTGGCGAAGTGCATACTTGAGTGAATTCTGGTTGTCGTTCAGGATTAGTTTTTTCATCTCTATAACACCGAGCTATTTGAAAATAACGATCTATTGAACCCACCATGAGCAATTGTTTCAACTGCTGAGGGCTTTGTACTAAAGAATAAAATCTGTTTTTGTATTGAGTGGGAACGATAAATTCTTGAGCTCCCTGTAATGCCATGTTCGTGATAACTTATTTTACGAAATATGAAGGACATACTATTTTTGGAATAAATTACAAACCCCAGGAGTTCTCTTAAATAATGTAGGAGTTTCTACTTCCACAAATTTTCGATGTGTAATTAAAAAGTTCCGCATTTGGAATATCATTTCGGATCTGAGACGAAGATTTTTCTGCAGCTCCGGAAAACGTAAAGTTAGAAATCGATACCTATTCAGAATCTTACTATTGGCCTACAAACAGAAGATAAATGAAGCTATGAAAAGAATGAGAAATTATAAAAATGAAAAGATAAAGGCGCATCATTACTTTATTATAATCTCGAATTAAAAACGGCATTTTTGACAAAGATTTGTTTAAAATTTGAATTGATGAAGCTTCAATCTCTATTTCACCCGTAGGAAGTTTCTAAAAATCGAGAATATTTCAAAAGTATACCTTTCATCTTGTAGGTACAATAACTCGTCAATACAACAAATTTACGGTATTTATTTGAGATTTTGGCCTTGCAATGACAGTTCCTGTAACGCAAACGACAGATTCTATGTTTAAACCACCCAAATTTAATTCACGATCAACCTGAAAAAAATACAAGTTTTATTAGTGTATTCGCTATGGATTCTCATCCTCAAATTTATAATAAACTCACTAGATTTTTAATTAGAATTTGTGTTGTACCGTAAGCATCGCGCAGAAGGATGAATTTATCCATTCGGATGAACTCTACCCATCCGCACAATTCAACTTCTCTGCCTAAATCCGAAATTCGAAGTTCGCCGCATGTGTGAGTACGCGTAGCGTACTGGTTCACTTCTTTTACATGGCGCATCTTTTCCAATTTGTCAATATCATCCTGTAACGGTAGAAGTTTTTGGTAGAATTACTAGCATAATGCGTGCATTTTTTTCTATTGAAAACAAGAAAACAAATATTGTACTATACACGTACAATTTGTTCTTTAGAGGAATCCAAGTTCTGTAATTCAGGTTCGGAGTTATGCGCGATGGTAGAATATTTTCGGCTATCATTTACTAGGTATTCAGAACTGAATAACTGCTTCAAATATAGAAATAAAAAAGCGATACTATGTGTACTAAATCAGGAAAAGGTCCAACAAAATTTCTCAACTTACGGTTACGTAGTTGTTTCGCAACGATCTCCGCCATAAAAATGCTACATTCGTAGGAATGGATGCAACTTTTGCAGTTTGGGATTTCTAATGAGGATATTAATGGAAAGTTAAAAACCCGGTATTAATTATTTCAAAACTTGTGTATATAAATTTACAAACCAAATTTTCTTTTTTAGTTTTCCATGGTGACTGTTCATCGGAGCTGATTGTTGCAACAGCTGAAATATTCACTCTTTGAACACGGGAATTTGCTTTCTACAAAAGAAATAACAATCAGTGAAAATAAATACGATTATCGTCAACATTATACTCGTATTCTAAAACTCACCGAAAATGGAATTTGTTTCTCAAAATATCCATTAGAGCTTCTCAAAAAAGTACACTTATTTGTAGAATGAAAAGCTATATCGTCGATTACTTCGACTGAAGTCCCAATATTTCTTTTCAACTCATTACAATGGAAAGAGCCGGAATACGTTAGATTTGATAGTTTGTTATGATAGAAAAGATGATTCCTGCACTCTAAAACGGATGAAAACAAATTAGTTAATCAGAACGTTATGAAAATGTCAAAATTTTTTGTAAAATATGTGCTTACTGTGTAAGGTAGTCATTTCATACTTGTTTTTAGAAAAATTTTAAAATTGTAATGGGTTTTGGATTGAAGATAATTTCAAAACTTGAAACCACATTATCACAATATGTTTCGCACTCACAGTAGAGCTTGTTAAATCTTCATCTTCAGGTGAATTCTTCGATTTTATCGCCTTATCCGGTCTTATCTTTATATATCTAAATAAATCTATTTTAAGACCTTATCACTTTATCAGAAAAAACTGCACGCAATTAGCAGGTCGATTTATCTTTTGTCTCGATTCATGAGAAGGCGTTGAGAAGAGAGGAGAAACGACATTGATTGTGTAGAATTAGTAGAATAAACGATAACGAAAGGAACTACTACTACTTGGAACACTGTTGGAACTACAGTCACCGTCAAACGGCGCGGCGCCGCGAAACGCACCAACCACACCGCTACTTACCGCATACACCACCCAATTTTCTATCTAACACCCAACCAACACCACCCAACAGAAGGTGTTGAAGCACGTGTTGTACTTTTCAAGCTCTTACAAGTACATACCAATTTTCAAATCATTCAAAGGTTTGACGCTCTCGTCGAAGCAAAATGAATTCATGTTTTGAAATGTTTGAAACTTTACTGACAAAGCAAAAAAAGATAATCGTGTTCATTGTAAGATTAGCCGTTCATGAACTTTGAATCGTTCAATGCTTCGCTTCTACGTGGTAGAAAATTCATTAAATGGAGTAAAACATAATGTGTAAATTAAGCAGATTTCATTTTCATTCAGTTTTTCGCCGCTCGTAGTCGTATTGTTTATAATTCGAAATACGATATCCCTTTTAATATCCTTAAATTTTCATTTCTAAATCACCTCAATTGCGCACGGTTCCATTTCATGTAAAGCCTTTAAATAATTTGAGTACGTCTTAGGCGATTAAACTACAGAAACGGTATTGAAAATAAGTGGAATTAGTTTCATTTCGATCGCTCCATAGGTGCACAATTGCCTTTTGACCAATGCGCTTAATGACGTCATGATTTTTCTTATCTTTATTCATCATCCTAACGTCGGTTGTGTTCTGTTCTCGTAAATAAAGGTTCATTATGTCGTTGTCAGCGGTGTAGAATTACGAATAAATCAAAAAAGTGCTTATGCTGGCAAAATTAACGTAATTATTCAATTAGTCGTTTCAATGTTAACGTTATGTGACGTGTACCTGACTATTTTCGAAGCTTGAACATGGTGGTCAAATTGATCAGTAAGTTTTTTTTTCACACTTTCAGCTAAGAAGACCTTCATAAGATTCGAAAACCTTTTTCATTATCAAAATTTAAGCTCAATTTATAGTAACAAGTCTTGCGCAGTTTTCAGTACCTAACTACCTAGTATAGACAATGTCTATGCGAAAAGCGGCCAAATAACTCTTAATTTTATAATTGGTATGGATTTATCTATTTACAATTCTATAAAATAATTCTCATTCTGTGTTTTTGAGATAAGAGCCTGATATTGTTATGTTTATCTCATTTTTTCACGTTGGTTTTGATAACAGATGAAGAAACTCTTTAATTTACTAATACGTAATCGTACATTATTCACTAGAATATGTAGTTTATATAATTAGACCTATAAATACCTACATATATGTACTTATGTAATATTTTTATGAAATTGCTTTGATTTACTACCATTGGAAGTATGATTTTTGTAGATTTCTATTTCCTATGGTTTTTGATGATGTATGATTTACGAGCCGAAAAAAAAGCGTGCATGTATGGGACTGATATGAAAGTTTCCTTCGCAGACTGTACTAATCTTCTTCTTGAGACATTTCCGAAGAATTTAAAAGAAAATATTGAGGTTGGTATACTTCAGTATTACTTTATTATTGGTAAATTTAGGATAAAACTCATAAAATTCAGATACCTACTTTAAATTTTGATTTCATTTTCAGGGCCTATATTTATCCTGGAATCATATTGAATGTCTTCCTAATACCACATTCGAACATTACTCATCAATTCAATATTTATATCTCGATCATAATACGTTACTAGAACCGGAATCTTATGTTTTCGCACCCCTGTCAAAATTGCGCATTCTAGATCTTAGTAAAAATCCAAGTCTAAACATTTCTAATCTTTACTTTCCAACATCATTAAAAAAATTGTATCTTGATGGAATAAAAACCATTAAGACTGAACTGCCAATCAGTTCACTTAAAGAATTAAACTACCTTTCGCTGAGTGGATGTAAATTAGATAATATTCCTTCATTTGGAGGTAATTTGCTGAGTTTAGAAGTACTTAATTTGACAGAAAATAAATTGGAAAATTTCAAAGTGGATAACTTGGCTTTCTTATGTCAATTGAAAAAATTTTATATTTCTAATAGTACTACTTTTAAAAATAATTGCGAGTGTTTAAGACTAAGGTCGTGGATGAATAGTAGGAAGATTACTGGTTCGCATATTACATGTCATAGTTCTGAGAGTAAGTTGAAATTCGAACACTATACCTTTTTTTCACCTAATTTGCGGCCATTTTATTCAAATATTTCGTTTGTTTCTTTGTTTTTTAAATGCTAGTTGATGGAAGCTGCGATCTGAAGCCGTCAGCCTTTTTTCAGGAAAAATATGAGTCGTGTGAAAAAGACGTCACCATTAAAAAATATCTTGATTGGTTCATCATAGGTTGTGCTGGTTTTGCAATATGTTTTTCATGTATTCTATTGTATATTTGTTGCAATCGGAAAGGATTCTTCTGTTATGTGATCTGTTGTTACTGTTGTCGCAAAAAAAAAAGACACACTTAAGTAAACAAAAAGACTTTATTAGCTTATAAATTTCTAAGTAAGACTTTTTTCTATTTTATTTTCAATAATAAACACATGTCGTTCTGTTCTTTAACTTTACAGTTTATATATATATATGAATTGTTTTTTATACGTGGTAATTAGATTTGAAATCCTGCATATTTTCAACTGTTTATTGTGAAGAATAATGTACAATACAATAAGAAGTATGCCTAGTTTTTTAAGGCAATTTTTGTTACCTATTTTCATTTAATAAAGTTATTTTGTTATTTCATTGTTGCCATTCGATCGAATGCTTTTTCCTTGACTTATAAAATATATTTAATAGAGGTTTTTCGTAAAGCCTTTCTGTCATTATTGAATACTTTCATCTATACCTACTTCTCTTGAATATTTTTATCTACACTAAATATCAATCTACACCTACTCTTCCATACTTCTTGGAGGTTCAATTAATATATTTTTTTGAGTTTGTGGAGATAAAGCTCTAAATATTGCTCTAAATAGTTTCACTTCCCATAAGTATAGTATGGTCATACGCCATCTTGTTTTCAATGGCATATTTCTATTTCTATAACCATGCTATAACTCATAAACTACGATATTTACGAAAATTTTACAAGAGTCCTTTTTTGCAGAGAATAAAAAAATAAGAATAATTTCGCAAAAACATTGAAATTTCATGCAGTAGAACCTTCGATATTTTTAAAAATGTGAAAACACTGAAAACAGAAGTTTTAAAAAAAAAATTCATTTTTTTCAATATCACTGGTTCTACTGCATGAAATTTCAATGTTTTTGCGAAATTATTCATATTTTTCTATTCTCTACAAAAAAGGACTCTCGTAAAACTTTTCGTAAATGTTGTAGTTTATTACTGTCTTAGTGTCTTATAGCATGATTATAGAAATACATGAAAAATTGAAAACACGCTATTGGAAACAAGATGGCGTATGACCAGGTATGACCAAACTAAGTGGAGGTCGCTCGAAACCCCGAATACACCTAATAAAAAAAAAACTTCTCTAAAATTTTTACCCATTTTCTTTCTTTAATATATTATTATTTTCATATAATAAGATTATAACAGAAATAAATCTGCCTAAATAATGAGTTTATTTCTCATAAACAGACTGACGTTTAAAAAAAGACCGAGTTTCATTTCGAAACAAAATATAGCATACGTTCAAGGGCAATCGCCTACTCCAAGTACAAGAGAATATTTTTATTACATTGATCATCAAGGCATGGTAAGACAAAATAATTATATTTTTTATAATTATTCTAGAGAATCAGAAGTTTAATCCATTTTCTTTTTAGTTATTTTTAGATGATGCTCGTATAAAAAATTTTACTTCATGTTTCAAGGGTAAGATCACTATAAAGTATGCTGGCGTTTACTTGTTCTTCGATTAATGACTTTATTATTTTGTGTTCTTTGCAATAGATAAAAAATTTTTGTCTTTTTTCTTCAAAAGACTGAAAAAGAATGATACGGATAGATATGCAGAATTCCCTTATTTATCACCCTGCGGACGAGAGAGAAATTATGTTAGATGTGACGATTGTCCGGTTGTGTTCACTCATATATTAACCGTTGATGGTATCGATATGTTTTGCCATAATCATGCCGGAGACTTACTTATGGTGCCTTTTGAACCAATGAAAATGTATGTGCGTGTTGAGAATGGTCGCATTTACCATCCTGGTCCGAAAAAAACTGGATCTATTGGATTAGTGCAATCAAAGTTGGCAATTGAATTTAGTAAATCTTTCATTTTTGATAGTGAAAATAGAACCACTCACTTTATTTGGAAAAACACTGAATATCAAATAAATCTAAAATGGCTTGAAGATATTGCAAAATATCCTTTTTACAGTGAAACTAGTCCTACTTGAAGTTCACGCTCGATATTTGTATTTCCGTATAATATACCACATTTTCTAATTCATACGCGTAGTTGTCTTGAAGCACTAGGTGTAGAATAAATTTAACGATGACTGAAGAAATATAATCATCAAGACTACCAAAGTAGAGATTAAAACCAAATCTTCAAAGGCGTAGGTACTTTTTATTAAGAAAATTAATAAACAAAAAAATGTAAAACAAAATATAAAGAAATACAATACTGTTTGACCATGCCATCGTATGTATAAGAATGAGAAATCAAAACTTACTCTATTCAACATATCTGCAATATTTATAGGTACATATAAATTAATAACCCGAACCTTGCAGTTATAATAATCACCTTATGACCAAAATTGAATTATCCCATTAAACGCAAAACTCAAACTACGTAAATCAACGAATCACCTTGTTATTTATCATATTGAAATCGAAAATAAAATTAAATAAAATTTTTTTTTAATGAAACCAAATCGAAGTTATTTTTTACTAGATGGTATTTTTGAAATCTTAACCAGCTAATTGTATGAACTTCGAGCATAAATGTAAAAATTTCAACAATGTAAAATAATTGGGATCACGTGAATATCAAGCTCTGGAGTAAGTCTCATCATATGAAGTAGATATACTAATTGCCGACAAAGAAACAAATGGGCTGTATCAAACAGAACGAATAAAAAAGAATTTTTTAATGTATACCAACACCATTGAAACTCTCATGAACTGTAATAAAAGTCTTCATCATCTGAAGTTTCGGTTGTGGTATATTCTTCCGAAGACGGCGATAAAGATGAGGATAACCTGAGTTGGAAAAAAATCTATTTTCAATTTTATTTTCAAAATTTATTGTAGCCAAGGCATTCATTTATACTCACGAGGTGTCCACACTATCATCAGAAACATCCGCCGCTTTACATAACAATTCAGTTAGGTGACTTAAATTCTTTTTCCAAACGCCGTAACGGTGTTGAGCGTCCGAACAACACTCGTCACTTTCATTTTTTAATGTTTCAATGGCAACTTGCTCAATGTCAGGTAACATTGAAAACACATCTTGCTTTTTTATCAGCTTACACTAGATATTATAATAAACAATTGGGATTTGGATTATTTCTATAAGGTGAACGAATTAACCATAAATTGTATCACTAACCGATTCTATCAAATGGACGTATTTTTTAATGGTTTCAGGATGTACTTGCTGGATCCAAATCAAGTAATCGCTAATATATAATTCATTTAAAATTCTTCTATCGTCATCTTCTTCAAATAATTCAAAAATAGATACTAAACAATTCAAAATCTGTCTACGACCTAAATAAGAAATACAGTATTAGTTTATGGAACAACATAAAAAAAAAGTTTGGTGTTTGTTTACCTAGCCTGAATATTTTTATGACGTCGTCAAGAACTCTCAAACTTAAAGACCAGTATCTGTACAAAGGAAAAGTTAAACTTCGTCTAAAGAATGAAGTGACAGCTTCCCCAGCGTTCTTATGTACCTGTAAGTTGAAAACAGCAAATTTGGAGTTGAATTATTATTGCTAATTTGAGGTACAAGGCACTAAGATTTCTTTATAGGCTCAGTTACCTGAAGCCATGATAGAGTTGCTGATAATTTGTTAATATTCCAAGCTGATTCCGAATTATGCCTCCCTCGATTGATGCGGTAATCATAAGCATATGCTAATATGATATCAAACAACGAATGCAATACTTCACTTCTTTCTGAATTGGTTAAATTGAAATTTTTCAAGGGTAACTGAGCAATCAACTCCATCTGATTTGGTTTTAGTTTATGTTCTGAAAATGTTATCAAATATAATACTTCATAATTAACAAATACTCAAACAATTATTACAAACCATCAGCTCTTTTGATTTTTTGCCAATATAATTTATGCATGATAATAATGGTGAGTATAGGAGCTTCTTCTTCTTCTTCGTTGTCTGAGTATTCCAAAAAAAAGTCAGCTAAATAATGCTCCAAATCAAAAGATTCTCTCTCATTTTCCCATCTAGACATGAAACGATCCGCAATATTACTTTCATCGGGATCCGGTAGACCAATCGCCGTTTGCCAATTCCCCTTAATGACAGAAATGAAAATTCATTAACGTCTTTAAAATGAAAGTGAAAAAAGTGTCATAGAATTCAGATCAACTACAATCAATATAAGGACTATACCTCAAAAGACGACAATGTGTTCTTATATTTTCTTGCGAATCCATACGTTCCAATTTCTCTACTCAGCTGATCAACTGTTCCTTCTGATGGTATGTTATTTGAACAGTGATTTTCTTTTTTTTCATCATCACAGCTCAATGTTTCCAATTTCTCTGTTATTTCTGATAAATTTTTCATATTCATAACTTGTGGCTCTAAAATATATCAGAATTAGAACGATCTTGGGCAAAACAGTCATTGTTCACTCCGCATCGAAGATTTACCTTCTTGATAATCATCATCGCCCCAAGTTAAGTACTTAGTAATTACATCCAAATTGGGAATTTTGGTAAAACGGCCATTTTCTTGGAAATCAGCTCGTTTTAGAGATATTATGTAACATTTCAACTTTTCATCGTAATTGGAAACTTTTATGACACTTTCGGGCTTAATTACCTTTACCGGAAGTTTTAATCTGTAATTAAACAATAAATAATTACCAAAATCATCATCTATCAGAGTTTTAAATAAGTAGGTAAACTTACTTTAGAGAACTACACCAAGTATCCGAAAAAGTAATTAATATTTCTCTTTCATTGACGCTGAACTGTAAAGATGATTGACCAACGAATAGTCTGACTATTAATAGACCTTTTTTTGTCATATCATGAAATGTAAAATAAGGAAAGAGCACCAACGTGTTGTTATTCATCTTAATGCATCACACAAAATTTCGTATCAGAAATTCAAGTAAATGAAAAACGGAATTCAGTTGGAACCTAAAAGTATTTATAAAGTGTTATTTATTTGCAGACCATGCCGCAGAAGAACTTAATACTTAGTACTTATGTCAAATCTAGTAATCTAGTGAATTCTATTGAAATAGTTGACTTCATTCGTAAGTTAATAAAAATTGACAGAACATAATCCGAAAATAACTCAAATCATTTGTGAAATGTGTAGTAGCAACAAGAGCGTTGAACAATTGAACAAGAACAGCGATAAAGCGATAATCAATTTTTTGAAAAATTGAATATTTGTTTTGATTTTGAGCTTTCACCGTTGAACTTTTCAACAAAAGTAGCAAAAGGTATATTTTTTACATAAATGTAGTGAAACCGATGAGTGAAACAGAGTGAAAAGTGAAACAAACACAAACCGCAAACCGATCGACGTGTAATCGGCGCCAAACAGCAGATGATGAGATGAGCAGAAATAGTTGTCGGGTGGTGCAAGGGAGGTGCAGGTAGTAGACGGGACAAACGGGGGAAACGGACAACACCGCTAGCTCCGTAGCGATAACACCGACAGGTGTGTGAGTAAACACGAAACACGAAAATACGATTTTGAAAAATCCATAGGAAAAATCGTTCCGAGCATTGAAAGTAAATTAATCATCGTCTATTTGCTGGGTTTCTTTTCAAATTTTAGTTGTTCTTCGTCCTTCACTGTACATAGTTCGTTATTGCTCGCTTATTCCTCAATCGTCGTTCCACTAGTATTCGGTCAAAGTTATTGTATTCGGTAAGGACTGTTATCAGTTATGAATAATTTTCAGTTTCAGTTTTAGTTTTAAAACGTGCCATTAAAATTAACACTTCTCCTGAATTTTTCTAGATCGTACCTCTGGTCGAGTCGTTTCATCGCAAAGAGTATCAAGACTGAAACAGTGCAAAATGGCAGATTCTGCAGCTTTAACATACGAAGAAGCGAAAGCTCTTACTTCTGTAAAAGATCCGGCGACCGAAGTAATACTTTATACGCTTTATTAATTACACAGTAATGAGTAAATCTGATATTCGTAGTACTTAACTTATAAAATGAAAGTATTAATCTAGATAATTTCTACCGCGAGTTTTGAAAACTAGATACCTATATAAAATAATTTATCTAGTAATTGAAATCAATATTAATTTGACGATATTTTTCAGGGATTCTATTTTCAACAGACCATGTACAGAATTAAAGATCCCAAAGCAAGTTTAAAATTTTACGGCGAAGTGTTAGGAATGACCTTACTATCTAAAGTAGATTTCCCAAGTATGAAGTTTAGCTTATATTTTATGGGATATGAAAATCCTGCAGAAATTCCCACAGGAGATATTGATGAAATAATGAAATGGACTACTTCAAAGAAAGCTACTCTTGAGTTGACTCAGTAAGCAATTGTCATTTTTCAACCAATGTTGATTGTATTTTTCTGATAATTTTTATTTTTTATTTTAGTAATTGGGGAACTGAAAATAGTCCCGATGTTTCATATCATAATGGAAATTCTGAACCTCGAGGTTATGGTGAGTTACTATCTTTATTTATTTATTTATTTTATAAATTACTGTCTAATTCTGTTTGTCTCATTGAGTTTAATAATAAAAATACTTATTATTGGCACATTATAAATATTGTAACTATGTGATCAACTTATACGTTTACGTATAATATGCGATATGTATACTATTGATTTTTATGTGTGAGTTTTCGTTTTATGTATTGTTCTTTGTCAATCAGGTCACATCGGCATCGTGGTGCCAAACGTAGAAGAAGCTTGCAAACGATTCGAGAAGTACAATGTGGAGTTTGTAAAGAAACCTAACGATGGTAAAATAATTAGATGATTGATTAATATCACTTTTCATCTGTATATTGTGCACTTCACGTTTTGATTTCCATTGCAGGTAAAATGAAAGGAATAGCTTTCATAAAAGACCCTGACGGCTATTGGATCGAAATATTAACAAGTGATGCTTCGGTGAAAGGTTACGGCGCTCAATAAACATAATAAGTGATAATACCATTGAAATTATTCACATTTTGTAACGTTATACATTTGTTAAATAAATCAAGTTTAATGAAGTGGTCATTTTTTGCAACTTTTAATGTAAATGAAGTAAGTAATCGCTGTAAACTCGTTGTAGGCTAAATAATTTTCATAATCATTGCATATTATACGTACGTTAGGTAATTATTAGAGAATGCATTAGTAACCGGTGGTAATGAATTATGCAGTATTACGATATCAATTTCCGTTTCGCCGGATTTTATCGGAATAAATTTTGATTCATTTTTATTTTTCAAATCCTAGTTTCGTAGATTACGATATAAGCTACATACGTATACGCATTACACACCTATAAAGAAGATCGAATTGAAATTTTTGTTTCAGTTTAACAATTGATAATTTATGTATTATTCTAGTAGTATTTTGATTGTAAACTGTGGTGACCATCTATAGTACCTAACTCACCTACTGACGTTATGTGATGCTTGTAATTTTATCGCAATAGTCTCAAATATTTTCAGTGACACTATATTTGGTAAATTATGTATGATCCATTGAAAGTAATAGTTTTTAACAGCGTACGAATTTTAAAAAGTGACGCGTGTATATTATGTAGTGTAACATAATTTATAATAATCTTAAACTAACAATAATCTCGCTATCACATTGATGGATAGACAGGTTGGAAACAGTCTTTTACAATGCAGCCGGCTTAGACATACATTACATACATGATATTTATGTATTGACAAAACGTCTTATTTTCCGTGGCATACGTTCTAGACGTGAATTATTAAAATAATTCGTGAACTGCAATACGAATTGAATGAAATGCCTACCTTTTTCAAATTGATGAAATTTACATAAATAATAGTAACGTAAGAAATCGTCCAAAAGTGTAAGTAACTAGCTTAACTTCTTTTATTATTTCAAACAATGAGTTGACTTAACAATTAACAACAAAATGTAATCTACTAAAATATTGATAGATGATGAGAGATCTTCAGATCTACCATATATCCCTAGGTCAAAAAATGTTGCTCATTTTTTTCGTTTTTATTTTTGAAAAATTAGAATTGCCCCAATAAGGTACCACCTAAAATTCATTTTGGCGCAAAGTAAAAATTTTTCGATCAATTTCATTATGAAAAGGAATAACTTTGATGAGTTACCTATAACCAAAAAAAATGCAAACGTTGAATAGTTTAGTAATTCTTTTTTAAAAATAATTGTAGAGTTGTAGACTAGTGACATCCGTTAAAATTCAGTTAACGGAAAAAAGAGGTTAATTTCGTCATAAAAAGCAACAACTTCAAGTGCTAGGTCAAAAAATTTTGCTCTTTTTTTTCGTTTTTGTTTTTTCAAAACATTGGGGACATCCCAAAAGTACCACTTTGAAATTAAGTTGGAGGAAAATAAAGAATTGGAAAGTAGTTTTCATGAGAAAGTAGTACCGCTTTGAGGAGTTATACACCCAAAAAAGGGAAGATTTTAAAAAAATCAGCCACTTTTTTTAATTAAAAAAAAAAATAGCGTGGCTGCAGGGGTCACTTAAATTTCAGTTGGGGGGGGATAGGGAACACTTCTCTTCTAAAAAGAAAAAAATGGGGTGGGTGAGACAAAAAAAAATCGAAAGTTCAAAATAAGAGCCACCCTAACCTACGTGCATATGCATCCTTTCGTAATGAAGTACACTACATAATATTATCTATGTAGGTATTTGTGATTTATCGTATCTTCAATTTTTTCAATGCACCTTGTTGGGTTCTTAACACTTACATAACTACCTACTTATAATTTTATCAAAAAAATACATTTTCTCATATGAAACAGCGCAGGTTTTTTCAAATGTTTTCGCGAATGATGTTTGCTTAAGAAATTCTTCAGTTCATATTGTAAAAAGGCATCAACGTGAATAATAAGTGCAAACTTTCACAAATACCACATAAAAGGACTACAAATGTAAGAGACATAATATACGTTTAATAAAGATCTCCGAGTAATTTTCTTTTTGATGCATTACACAAGTTACTAGAAACTATTAGATATTACAAAAATTACAGAAAAGTGTACGGATAAATTTGCGTAAAATTAAAATACGAAGACACAATATTCGAAAAGAATTCACATGTACAAAACTGATCGATTGTAATTTGCACACATAAAATTAATTTCTTGATGGATTCCATGTCCTAGTGCCGTCTTTGTACTATCGTTTTTCTGTTATTTGCTGTAATGTAAGATACCTACTCTTATTTCTCTCATATAATAAAGTTTGTCAGCATTATGGAGAGTGGGTGAAGTGGGAGAAAATAGACTTAGGGAAACGCATTGGACCTCGGACAATTATTTCAGTGTAACTAGATTATTTGATCGTTATTGTGAAGTTTGGAAATTTCCAATGAACTATTGCCATGTGTAGTGTCAAGGTAAAGTGAATTATTTCGGAAAACTTGATTTTTTTATTTTTTATTTTTGTGTGTTGGTGCTACCGTGATCGAAAATCGAAAAAGAAAAGCCGGATTTTGAATTAGATACATTATGATTTTATTAAATATTTTAAAGGTATGTATAATATTAAAAAAAAATACCTACTTAGTTATCCGAGGATACCTACTTAATTATTCATCTGTGGTTGAAAAAAATTTCAATTAAAAATTTTGTGAGTACCTATGAAAGTAAGTATGTAGTAGTTCAAATATTACAAAAAATTTTGCTATGAATTGGAATTTTAATTGTTTTTCAATCTTACGTGCACTTGACTTATTTTTAGTCTTTTTTTCAAAATTGTATGTTTCCCTCAAACAAAATTTCCTTTCATTTTAACCCTGCCTGTTCCGATCGAAAAAAGAAGATAAAATCTCGCGAATTCCTTCTCACTTCATAATTAAATCTCTCTATAGCTTATACCTACTTAATATACCCACTTACTTAAGTATAGGTAGATAATATAAACGATCGAATAAACCGATTAATGACAAGTTCTTTAAAAGAGATGTATAAGCTAATTCGTTTTTATCACTCTCTTGACCAAAAGCTTTTACGCAAAAGCTTTAATAGCGACGAAAAGTTCTTTGATAAATAAATAGGCTGCTAGTAAATATTATGAAACCGTTATAACATTCATATTAAATCAAGAATTGTAAATGCATTGTTTATTCGTGGGACGTAGTTGCTATTTGAACAATTTTGAAACATACTATGGAGTATGGATGTTGACTTTCCTGAATAAATACAAGTTTCAGGATAAACCCTGAAATCGTTTTTGTTTTGTAATTGTTCCTGTGTATTTCGGAATTATATAATTTTAATTGCATTAATCCTATCGTTGCTTTTTGCTAACTGTAAATCACTAACCCTTTTATTAATAATTTAATATGGTTTGTTCAAAGGCTTGTGTTTGTTTTTTTTTATGCAAATATGCACTGTAGGCTTTCTATACGCTTTATTTGTTTTCTTTTTCAGTTTCAATAGCTTGATATACCTACGGTATTAAATTTTGCGATGATAAGTTTATTATACTTTTATTCCCCCGTTCCTGTGATAACGATAAGTTATACCTACCTACTCGTATGTTGTATGTGACACCTCAGAATATTTGGCGTAGTTTATGTTTCATTTAGTTTTACTTATAATTTGAAGGAGGTAGACTTTCTTTATTGTAATTTAACTACCTACTTGATAAATCTTCATTTTCAAAGATATGATGCCTTTATTGATATGTTTAGGTACAAGTTGGTAGGTAGCTCGGTACCACTACCTACCTACTGGAGTACGAAATGATGCTGTAACTAAAGATGTTATAACAGCACCGGCATCGTTTTAATTTAAGCACATTACAAATTATTATAATCGAATAACTCGAAAGCAAGGCTCTTGTTACGTGTTGACTTCAATACCAAACAAGCATGGGTAGATGAACGTAGCTCAGTTCGTTGGCCACGCCCCTCAATTTTAGCTCATCGTATCGCATGGTAATACGTTCTTGTGTGAGTGTGTGTAGCATTTAATACATCGCGTCCTTCCATTACGTGATTACGTGTAGATTTTGCAGTCATTGATGTGAATTCAGTGATTGTTTTGAATGACTGGGCAAAGTTATGAATGGCTAAGCATTTTAGTCAATGATTTTTATCTGCATACAATAACTACCGCAGTGATGGCAAAACAAAAAACAAAAACAAAAACAAAAAACGAAAAAAAAAAACGAAAAACGTAACAAGAATGAAAAGAAAACGAAACGAAATTCGACATTTGAAAATAACGTTACAACAAAACGAACATTTTTTCAAAATTTTGTTGAAAAACAATTTATTTTTTATTTGATTAAAAAACAATTTTGAGAATTTTTTGATTTCTTTTAGATATACTTAGATGAAAAATTATGTCTCAGAAAAACCGTTTCCATTGGCTGTGATATGCATGAATACCCTTTATTTCAAAAATTATTCATTATTGCCAATGCCTAGTCATTGACGTCATTGCCTGGGGCATTTCGTCTATGACATCTTTGACTAGTGAAACTTATAAAAAATTTCTAAGCTCATACGAACTTTACCATAGGTACTTGACACCACAAAAACGAGATCAAATACAAGTCAGTTTACATGTTATGTATATAGTATGTCAACTTCTTTGATGCCGTAAAATAATCTTAAATCAGTCGAGTAATAATTTAATTAAATTAGCACGAAATTGGATTGTTTTAACACTAATTAAAGACGCTCAATTTTCCGCATCATAGATACCTACTTAATACTTACGATTAGACAAACTGCACTGCACAGTACACGTGTCACACAACATGATGGAAATACAATAGGTATGCATCATGAACTATTACAAGTGTATAGTATAAATCAGATTATTTCTTTTATTATTTGTACAAGTATAAGACGTACTCGTATCAAAAGAAAAAGGAATGAATAAACGCGTAAGAGTTATCGTCGCAAAACATTAAAATTATATCTATCGTAAGTGCTCCCTGCAGTCAATGCATTACAGCGTAAATATTGGCTCCTTTTTGGCACAGTAAGAAAGTAAACTGATCGAAAAACATTTCCATCAATTATTAAGTGCTCAACGGTGCAAAATTGATGCCGAAAAACGATATTTCCTCGTAACGAACGCGGACTTCCCACGAAAGCGTATAAAGAATGATATGTATCTATCTATATCGGCCTGGGATGTCTAAAAACGTCACTATGCAACATAACTATATAGTAACCTACCTAATAATTGCATTTCATGGTTTAACGTTGTATTCTTTTATTCCATTTTTTCTACTTCATATTACCTGTAGGTATGTTCTGTCTGCAACTGAGAACGAAATATGTATGTAATACGTATACCTTATACATAATGTCAATATATGTAGGTGTAGGTATGGTGAAATCAATAAGATAGTGAATCGATGATTGCATTTTCTAATCATCGAATATGATGTAAAATGATTCTGGAGGTAGCACCCGAATGCATGGTTACGATTAGGTTCAAATTATTATCGATTGGCTAATACCTCTACCAAGTACCTACGGTAACTTTATTTCAGATATGTAGATATGTACCTGTTCAATATTACAGTAACTATGTACATACTACATACACTTCTTTTTCCTCATTTTCCCCGATTTCGCAATTTTCTGAATACGCATTCTCTATGCCCAAAACGATTTTCTATTAGTTTTGGAAGCCCTTTAGCCATCTTAGTAAAAATAAAACAATGTTGCATTCTTTGAATCATTTAGTTACTTTTATCCAATCGAAACTATTTGAGCTGTCACATACTTGGTAGGATACCTACAATGTAAATACATCCAAGAATGTACAACCAACTATCAGTTACAATCACCAAGGTAGAAATTAATTACATAAGTACCACTCTGTAGTGTCATTACATCTATCAAAATGTGTAGCAAGAATGACACTCCAGGGTTGGGTCATAATTCTGTCAAAAAAATTAATTTTAGCTCCAATGAAGTTGAGATGTACTTAGAAGCAGATTTAAAATTTTGTCGTCTTTGACACAAAAAATACCACCTCAGCTCTAATTTGCCAAAAAAAAAGAACTCGAAACGTAAAAATACAAAAAAAAGAACAAAACAAAATTGCTGAAATTCTACTTTTGTGTTTATTTTCAAATTGTACGTAAACTTTTTATTTATTTATTTTTGATTTATAAAAAAAATTGATTTTACTTTGGAACAATTTTTCTGAAATTTCACCTAAGTCAATCTTTTTTAAAATGCTGTTTTCAATTTAATTCTTTTTCATTTGTCTTTCAAACATTTAAAAAAAAATTAAATCATACTTCATTATTGAACCATTTTTTTTAAATTTTGATTTATACTCGTTTTAAAAACATTACTTATCTACGAAAATTTTTTGTAATTTTTTGAAAAGTTGTGAAAAATCTAATTTTATTTCAGAACAATTTTTCTGAAATTTTATTTTTGCATTTTTTTTCCAAATCCTGCGTTTGAGCAATTTTTTTCGAGTTTTTATTTTTAATTCTCTCTTTTTTGTCACCAATGAGAATTTTTAATGAAAAATGACAGTTTCCATAACAAATTTTTAAGAATTTTTTTTCAATGTAATTATTTTCGGACTATTTTTTATTTATTTATTTTAAATTAAAGAAATCTTTTCAAAATGAATTTTTCAAGATTTTTGAGAAATTTTCCAAAAACTTTAAAGAAAGAAATTAAATATACCTATAATATACCTACTTATATACATT
>FIZV01012363.1:0-10639 GCA_900050545.1 Trionymus perrisii | reverse complement strand
AGGTTGTAGACGATGAAAAGTAGATCATCTTACATGCTTCAAACACCCATGTGCCCGCGAAAGTTTTCAAGTTATTTTCAAAAAACTACAAAAAACACGTTATTTCCCATAAGAACCAATGTAAACGATGGCCGTTTGCTTGTGACGTCACAAAACCAGAACTGAGGCCTTGTACTATAGGTGGTGTTGATTTAACGCGGAGGCCTTCTTTTCTGGTTTCTTCTACACTTTTCGTGATTATTCTGTGACTGCAAGTTCGTTTTGCGCTTTATGGGCTCTTACGGAATTCCGGCACACAGGCGACTGTGAGTTCAGTTTCGGTGTTTCTTTCTCTGTACTGAATGCTAACAATTTTCATATTAATATTATTTGCAAGCTAATTGGAAAATGTTTCAACTTTACAAATCGCGGCTGAACAATTCTACATTTAACTGTGATCACTTAGAATAAAGCGGCGCTGCGTCTTCATCAGTTTCGGCGAATCTTCCAATGCTACTTGATTTTGCTACATGAGTCTGGCTGCTCTTATCAGTAAGTGTTATGGCACTGAAAATTCACAACAGAATACAAGTCGAGACGCTGTTATCGTTTCTGAATTGTCGCCGCGTATCTCGATTCAACAAACCACGTCACCAATGTACTCGATTCATCCAAACCAACGCCAGAGTATTATCGAATTGGCCGAGTTTATGCGACGATCATTACTCGTTGGTGTCTAAAACCTCATCAAAAGTGGTATGGAATAGAAGATACAACGATAGGAGTATCAATATTTCGAGAGCTTATAGCTCGCAATCGCCTCAAGATGACGGTGAGAATAAGCCGATTCCACCGGAAGATGAAGTAAAACCAGATACGTCTTCTGAGATCGACTTTCCTGTCACGCATTCACTCCCTGCGGCTGTTGTTGTACCTGAACACTGGCCAAATGTGCCTTTGATTGCTGTTTCGAGGAATCCGGTATTTCCAAGATTTATCAAGTTATTAGAGGTGAGTTTTTGTCCTACCGTAAGTAACCATTTTTGATGAAAGATTTCGTGATTTTAATATAATTATAAATTCGTTTGTGCAGATTACACATCCTCCGTTGATCGATTTAATTAGACGTAAAGTGAAATTTAACCAGCCTTATGCCGGATTATTTCTTAGAAAGGATAAAGAGTAAGTCGTCTATCTGAAGTGTTCGAATATTTTAATTGATATCGAACTAACGTCGCTATTGTTCGTTCAACAGGAACGATTCGCAAATAATTAACGACTTATCCGAAGTGTATAATGTGGGAACTTTCGTTCAAATACACGAATTACAAGACCTCGGCAACAAATTACGTCTAGTCGTTATGGCCCATCGTAGAATTAAAATCACCGGAGTAATTACCGACCTCGAAGTACCCATTAAAGGTAAATTAATACGTATGATCATTTTATCAAATCTTGAAGCTACCGTTTTAAGTAGTAATATTCGTTGGCATTATTATGTTTAGAGGTGCGTATAAAGTACCCGTTATCTAACGCGCAAGTTGATATTGTTGTAGAAGATACGAATCGTAGAGCTGCGAAACGTTCCCGAAATAAGGCTCGTCTTACCATACCCACCGTACCTGCTGTAGAATCCACTCAAGATGCATCTTTATCGATCGAAGAAGTTACTCAGAACGCTGAACCTCTCATCGAGCAGTCTGATCCATTGTCGTCCAGTGAGCCAGGCCAGGAAGTTGTCAAGCAACCGGTGCTCATGGTAGAAGTTGAAAACGTGCAGCATGATAAATTTAGAAAGACTGAAGAAGTCAAGGTAAACAATAATCCGAACTCTAGAGTGGTTTCTTTCTATTCGAGCATGTGACGTTGATGTTTTTCTGTTTAGGCTTTGACTCAAGAAGTGATCAAAACTATCAGAGATATAATCAGTATGAATACTCTGTATAGAGAAACGTTGCAGCAAATGTTACATCAAGGTCAGTCCGTCGTCGAGAATCCGGTTTATTTGTCAGATCTCGGTGCATCGTTGACCGGAGCCGAGCCCGAAGAATTGCAGCAAGTTTTAGAAGAAACTGATGTAAGTTTTATTACCCATTACGTCATCTTATCTGATTCTTTTTTCATCATATTTATGTGATAACTTCGCAGATACCAAAAAGACTACTGCTTTCGTTGAGTCTGCTCAAGAAAGAATATGAATTGGGTAAACTGCAGCAGAAAATCGGTCGCGAAGTTGAAGAAAAAGTTAAACAACAACATCGCAAGTATATCCTAATGGAGCAGCTAAAGATAATCAAGAAAGAACTAGGATTAGAAAAAGACGACAAAGATGCCATCGAAGAAAAGTTCAGGGCTCGATTAAAAGTGAGTTGGTCGTACTTCGTAAGATGGGAAAGCTTTTTATGATATTTATCTCTCGAATGTGTATTCTTGTAGGATAAAGTAGTTCCTCAGCACGCTATGGAAGTTATCGACGAAGAATTGAATAAATTGGGCTTCTTGGAGGCTCATTCGTCCGAATTCAGGTAAGCTAACGGTTATGTAATGTGTTGTATCGGCGTTTGTGACTTTTATAAAGAATTTTTTACTTGATTTTTTTAGTTTATCGCGTAATTATCTGGATTGGTTGACGATGCTGCCTTGGGGAGTTACCACAGAAGAGAATCTAGACTTAGCTAAGGCATCTGCCGTATTGGAAGAAGATCATTACGGAATGGACGACGTCAAGAAGCGTATTTTAGGTAAAATACCACATCTGAATTTACCTGGCGATCGGCTACGTCGTGAAACATTTACCAATTTGAATAATTTATTCGTCTTTTAGAATTCATCGCCGTTAGTATGTTGAAGAAAAGCACTCAGGGTAAAATTCTATGCTTTTACGGGCCTCCCGGTGTAGGCAAAACTAGTATAGCTAAATCAATCGCACGAGCGTTGAATCGTGAAGTGAGTTTACCGCATAAAGCGTCGAGTACGACGTTCAATTTATGAAAATCGACTCACTTTGAAATTTTGACCAGTATTTCAGATTTAGCGTCGGTGGTATGACTGATGTGGCTGAAATCAAAGGACATCGTCGAACCTACGTCGGAGCGATGCCTGGTAAAGCTATACAATGCTTGAAAAAAGTCAAGACTGAGAATCCGCTCATTTTAATCGACGAAGTGGATAAAATCGGAAAGTAAGCGCGAATCTTGGAAGATAATCGGGATAAAACATCGACGATTAAATTACCTGTTGATTTTTCCATTCCAGAGGGTACCAAGGTGATCCATCGTCGGCCTTGTTGGAGATGCTGGACCCCGAACAAAATGCCAATTTCCTAGATCATTATTTGGATGTTCCTGTTGACTTATCTAAAGTGAGTCGATTTCGAATTATGATTGTATCTAATTCGGTCTTTTTTTTTCATATACGACGTATTTTTGATGTTTAGGTGTTATTCGTGTGTACTGCTAATAATATAGAAACGATCCCAGATCCGTTACGAGACCGTATGGAAATGATAGACGTGTCCGGATACGTAGCCGAAGAGAAAGTAGCTATCGCTAGACGATATCTGATACCTACGGCGTTGAAAGATTCCGGCCTGAAAGATGATCTGGTGCAGATAAACGATGATTCGTTGATAAAGTTGATCAAGTCGTATTGCAGGGAAAGCGGCGTGAGAAATTTACAGAAACATGTCGAAAAGGTGAGTCGTTGCTGAAATTGTTGCGAATTTTTATTTGTATTTAGGATGAAAATAGTCGATAGAAGTGGCAACTTGATATTTTCTACAGGTTAGCTCGATTTTTCCCCAATAGGGATGGGTCTAAAATTTTTAATGTCGAATGTGCAGAAATTTCCTTTCTCCAGAAAACGTAACGAACATTTTTCTTTTCTCAAAACAAATTGAATGATTTTTTTTCTTCTATAAGATTCTTATTCCCAAAGAATCGAACGAATTTATAGCTGAATTTATGAAGGCTATTGTGTTCGGCACGGATTTAGTAGGTGGGGAGGGGGGGGAGAATAATTCTATAAGATTGCCGTTACTTTGGCCTCTCCAGCACCAAGTTTAATGGATCGAATCAGGTCAAACTTCCCATTTGAGGTTCTCTCGTTGTAGAAATTACTAGGTACCTAGAATTTTTCAACTCCCAACTTGAAATTGTGGATATACCCCCTTTTTGTGGAGGGGGTGAGGTGGGGTCAAATATGATGAAATTTTTTGAAACCTATATCAGCAATGAAAACCCAAATTATTTCCGGCATATCCCAATTTCAGCCCCCAAGTCATCCCTACCCCATTTTAGACCTCAAAAACTTGATTGTAGGGTCATTTTTATCACGTTGATCAGGCCACCGACTCTTCAAAATAGACTAGGAGCGCCAAAATTTCATTGCACATTCAGTTCATGTCTCTGATGTGTCTTTTGCAGGGTTTAACCTTTGGACCCCTTTTGACCCTTGTGTAGGGTCGAAAATCAAAAAATTTTCAAGTTTTAACTTGTATTTTGAGTAAGTCGATCAACCTACAGCCCAATCCAAGTGACCTAGGAGGTCAAAATTTGGTATGTAGGGTGGATAGAGGTCACTGATGTGTCTTTTAGAGATTTTGACCTTTGACCCCTGAGTTTGGGGTGAGCCCCTTTTTTAAGGGAGTGCTCTATAGGGGGTCCAAAGTGACGGATTTGTTTGAAATTTGGGCCAGTGAGGGAACTCTCATTGCTTGTAACGTGTCCAAATTTCAGCCCCAAGTCATTCCCCCACCCCGAACCAAATGATCAGTGGTTGAAATTTGAAATGTAGAGTCGGTAGAGGTCACAGATATGCTTTTTGGTGGTTTTGACATTCGGGGGAGGCTCTTTTTCGAGGGAGCTGTGGAGGTGCCCTAAAATGTTACAATTTCTTGAAACTTGCTTCACCAATGAACACTCGCCTTACCCCTAACATATCCAAATTTCAGCTTTCTAGATCATTCCCACCCTTTTTTATACTCCAAAAAGTAAAATTTTACCAATTTTTTTACTTTTAGTGCATTGACCAGCGTACTGTCCAACCTAAATGAAGTAGGAGGTCAACATTTGGTATATAGAGTTGGTGCAGGTCACTGAGGTGCCTTTTGGAGATTTTTATTGCCTTTGAGTCCAAAATTTGGGATGAGCCCCTCTTTTGGAGGAGCTCTAGTTCAATCTCAGACTCATAAATTCGGCTCTCGAGTAGCATCTTGACTGCTATGCGTTTTTTTTTTCATGATTTTAAATCTTGATCTTAAATCTCTTACCCATCTTTATGTAAAAGCGCTGCTTCTTGCTAGTGGGAAAATTCTATTATCGGAGCCTGCGAATAATGAACACGTGCGTAAATAGCGGTATCTGCGCCAGGCGCTGTACGAAGTCGATTTCTCATACATTATTTTTATAATTTGTGAAACCACCTCAGGGTGAATCGGTATCTTCTACCCAAGACTTACGCTACGTAGTACGTAGTGTAACTACAAAACTACATACATACGTACGTAATTATGTACATATACGTGCACTAGTACGATAATAATGTGTACGTACGTACGTAACATACGTAGCAGAGCAGCGAGAAATGGAGCTGGTGCGACGTCCTGCGCCGCCTAGGCCCACATTACCGCGTCGTAATTTCCAACTAATAAATCTAGCAACGTCTTTGCCGCGGAGTACGGGTACGGCACAGGAACGGAACGCGTATATGTAACGTACACATACACATAACCAAGTTATTAACTATCGGCTTCCGATTCGCGGCGGTGAAAATTTATTACCGCGTACCGTCGATAAATAAACTTTTGTTTCGGAGCGGCAGCCTTCGTCTAGTTCATCGTACGGCTTATAAAACCGCCAACCGAGCGATTGTCTCCGTCGAAATGCACCACAATGGGCTTTGCTCTAGTCCCCGGTTCTGTTTTCATTTCTTCGTCACAATTTTCCAGCTACACTTTTTAGTTACGACGCTTATACCTACATACGTACGATACGTATTCGCGACGTTACCAGGTCTTGTATGCAGCTGTTTTGCAAATGTCGATGTCGCCGATATCGCCTCCGTATTCTCGTATACTTATAACTGTGATAAAGTTGTAACGTGGTGCTTTACAATGGAAGCGACGTAAAAGGAAATGCGCCGAGCTGATAAAAGATGGCACCTACTCTATGCATTTCCGGAGAAACTTTGCCTGCCTGCCCGTCTGTCTGTTGGAAATTGTGTCCTGTTTTTCCCGTATCATCTCCAATATATGTAAATTCCACCTTTCAAAGGATATCCCCACCCTTTGTTAGGTTGCAAAAAATGAAATTACAGGTCATTTTAATTTCACGTTGATCAAATAACAACCAACCTCCAATCCTTAACCAAACACGATAAAGCAAAGTTAATCAATGTTCGCGAAATCAAATTTCGAATAAAAAAACTAAAAACAAGAAAATCTCCAGGTATTGATGGCATCAACACCAAAATGTTACAAAATTTACCTAACAACAACTGTATTAAAAACATATGCATATTTGAATAATATTCAACGCTTGTTTGAAAATTGGATATTCCCCATGCGCGTGGGGCAGGCAGTCATTGTTGTAATACCACTAATACCTAAGAAAGAGTAAAACATTGACCAGAGATGAAAGGAAACTTTAGGGGGTAAGTTTCTTGACAACTTTCTGGTAAGTTTCTTGAAAACTTTCCGGTAAGTTTCTTGGAAACTTTCCGAAAAGTTACTGGAAAGTTTCTGCGCAATAAATTTCCGAAAGTTTCCTGGAAACTTATAAATTTCCTGCTAATGTGTTAACAGCGCTTCTTTCGGATGTTCATGGTATTCACAAATCGCAATCCCTTGAACAAATATGGTTTCTCGACTGTTCGGCATTATCCTCGCATTAATGGTGCTATAAGTAAACTCTACTCACTGCCATTCACGTGTAAATATCTTCATCTTGACTCGGTTCTTATTTTATTAAGTCAAATGTGCATATTAATGGTTGAAAATGACAAAACCAAAACATCAAAAAATGTATAAAGACTACATAAAAAAAGATGATGCTGCGAATGTCGTCATTGCAGTCTTACTTACATAAAAGGAACTGCACAAGGATGAGGAAGCATCTTTCAGAATGCAAGCAATGCCCTGAAGTAATAAGAAACTACCACATGAAGTGTATTTTGAAAAATTCTCATCTGTCTAAAGGCAAGAATCAAAGGTATGCGCTGGTTGGTGATTCGGAATACGAACCCGATGAAGAGGACGTGATAGCAGAATCATTAAATGATGACAAGTATAACAATTCGACTTCAAACTCTGCATTCTCGAATTTAAAACCAATTTCAATAAATTTACATCAATGATTCTTTGGTTTGTACAGCTTTTTGTTACTCATGGTATGAAGGTTGGTGTGAGAAGTTGTGTGTATTCAATATTCATGTATTTCGAAAATTTATAAGTTTCTTTGTTACTGGTAAGTTACTGGTAACTTTCCGGAAAGTTACCAAAGCTGGAGTTTCCTGAAACTTGTCATCTCTGTCATTGACATCACCAAATGGATGTCGTCCAATTAGATTGCTGAATACGTATCCAAAACTTTTGGAAATAATAATCTTGAAACGACTACTGGATTAACTCGAGAAACGCAAAGCAATTCCTCCCTTTCAATTTGGCTTCAGAAAACAAACGTCGACAGTTCATCAACTGCATCGTATCACAGATTACATTCAAAATGGTTTTGAAAACAAAGAATATGCTGTAGCATTTTTGGATATCCAATAAGCGTTTGATTCGATTTGGCACTCTGGCCTCATCAAGAAACTTGCCAAAACGCTTCCATCAGTTTTAATCGAGATCATCGCTTCCTTTCTTTACAATCGACAATTTGTTATCAGAATCAACCAATCATATTCAACTGTAAGAAGTATTTCACAAGGTGTACCGCAAGGTGCATGCTGTACTTAGTCCGACCTTATTCTCTTTTCACTGCGGTGATATTTACGACGATATTCCCACTCATTCAATGGATAATACCGATATGGCAATGTTTGCTGATGACACATGCTTATTATCAAGAAATGCTGACCTTTCAATTGCCATCAATAATTTGCAAGAAAGTGTGGATGAAATTTTTAAATGGTTCCAAAAATGGATATTAAAATTGAATCCAACCAGAACTGAAACCAATATATTCTCGCTTCGTAGCATTACTCCTTCACGACAGTTGAAAATCACACAAATATTCCGTGGTATCAAGTTTTAATCCTTTCAAAAATGTTAATTTTGAAACAATTTCTAAAACATTTCTGGCCACTAAAAGTTTAGTAAAATTTTGTTGTAAGTTGTTTCGAGTGTTACTTTCAGTAATTTAACTTATGCATAATAAATTTATTGTTATAATAAAGCTGTTACTTCATTTCATGATAAGACATATCCATGTCAAAACTATGGGAAACCCACATTTTGAGAGGTGTTCACCACTCCACTGTGTGATTTTGAAAATTTTCCTTCACTTCATTTTGAGTAGAAATTTCATAATGTAGCATATTTTATATTGTATGAAATGAAAGTTCGAACTTGAGGGATCATTATTTGATCATCGTTTGTGGCGAAACGCTACAAAGAGGATTTGGTACTTGGTTGAGAAGGAAGTGGAGGATGCTCGTGCTCAATTACTCATTACGAGACGAGTGTATTAGCAATGACGACGCCCACACATTCGTCGTACACTTGGTTAAGAGACGAAGGTTAGGTCAGATATGGTGCTCTCATTGCTTGTAGTATTGTGCTTCATCATTCGAGGAATGGTGACTGCAGCGATATTGGCAAATGAAACGCTTAACCGAGAGTATGATGTCAGCGATGCGGCGACGCGACGCGACGCGACCGCGAACCCGGTCAACGGTGAACTGTGAAGTGAAGTGCTAACATCGGAAAGAAGTAATACTCGTACTCGCACTGGCACTAGCGTCAGCTACTTACGGTTATTATGCCATTATACCATACTATGCCATACCATACCATACCGAACACTATTCGTAGACCTACCTCGCGCCTCTCGTCATACCTCGCTCGTATTTGTATATTATCTATGCGGTTTTGCATGACCCGTTAGCGACCGCATTAGACTCTCTACTTACTACCGGAATATTGGAACAGTGCAAACCAAATGTAGGTTCGACTTCGAATTTCGACTAGCTGAACAAGTATTTATGTACCTACTACCTAGGTACTTACTGCCTATAGTGCCTACTATCTAATACGTGTATCGTGTTCCGCGTACATCGTACCAATACCGTACGTAATACGTATACAGTGTGCAGTATACATTAAACAGCATAATATACAAATATATCGTTTCTCGGAGCTTGGGCGATTACTGCACCGCGCAAACTGGCGCAATAAAGCGTAGATAAGAAGAAAACAGTGTATACGTTACGTTTACGTCTATGATTCGTTTAAATGTCTCGTATACATTATGCTCGTACGTATGTCCTATGGTGCGGTGCGCTACGCTACGCTACACCGTGTACAGCCGTTGGTTTCTTTCCTCTTCTGTGTACCTCTACCTACTGTATCTTGTATTTTTATTTTATTTTTTATTCTTCTTATTTATTGACTGTACGTTTTGTAAGCGTTTACCAGGAAGAGACCGTGAATCATGCGGATCGATTTTCTACATGGCCGTGATTTCTTTTCTGGTTTTTAAGGTTTTGTGCCACCTCCCTCCCGCTCCTGTTCCTCTTCTTTCTTTCTTTCTGCGATAGTTACTCGCTCAACTCGTGTTGTTGCATTGCGATGCAAACGCAGCGAAAACGTGTCTCAGTCGCAGTTTCTTTATGCTACTCTCGCTTAGCCAATGATACGTAAATCACGTCTTGCAATGCGAACCAGTTTCAGTTGTGTAATGTGTGATGTGTGTGTGTGTGTAATGGCCGTGGTGTCAGCCGAAGCGTGTCAGTATAAGAACAACAAACACCAAATACGAATTAGTTTACTATGTACCAGAGCGACGCGACGTTCCGCTTATACCACATACCCGTACTCGTAGTTAGTCGATCCCAGAATCTATTTTTATAAATTACTATAAATTAAAGTTCCGTTTTTTTAAAACCTCAAACACGTACGTTCGGTTTGAACGATTTTTTTTTTTAAAAATTTAAACCATTTTGTAGAGCCTGTCGAGGAGATGGTTTAGCTGGCGAAAAGTTTTCCAAAAATTGAGCCCGAAGTTGGGGGAAACCTCGCCAAAACTTGAACCAACAAGAAATACGTTATTTTTAAATTATGCCACCTAACCTAACCTAACCTTCTTTTTTTGTGGGTCCCCATCCCATAAGGGTGGCTAATTTATTGGTTAATAAACAAAACACGACAAAGTTTTAAGGCTGAACCAGAGCCCCCTACATACCCGAAGGTTTACAATGGGGAACCCTAACCTAACCTAACCTAACCCAAACCAAACTTCTAGGAACTAAATGGACGTTGGAAAATTTTAAAAAGTGGTAAGAGTTTGGAGGATCTGAACACGAATTTGGGCAAATTGAGGAAATCTACAGAAGTGGTTGACATTTGGGGAATAAGCCAATAAGCAGTTATGGACCTTTAAAAATTGAAAAAAAAAAAAAAAAAAAAAAATTTAAATTGATACAATTTAAAAAATAAATTCAA
>FIZV01012358.1:0-17178 GCA_900050545.1 Trionymus perrisii | reverse complement strand
GAAAATTTTATGAATATTTCGAGATTTAATTTTCAAATTTGGAAAAAGTTCTTTAGCTTCTTGTCAGAGGCGAATCTGAGAGGGAAAATATAGCAAAGTAAGAAAGTTGATAGATTTTATTGACATTTTTTCAAGGGGGGGGGGCTATTTTATGGAATAAATCGAAAATTACATTTTTTTTTGACGAACCAACTGTAGGTACTTGTACTTTTAAAAATTCAAGTGTTAGAATTTCTTTAAACTTCAGACGATTTTTTTTTTCACATTTAAAAAAATTATTGAATTGCCTGAAATTTTCCTATGTCCAATAAAATTGACATTGATTTTTCAAAAATTGTCAACTTCTCAAAAACTGCCAAATTTTCAAAAATTATTGAATTATTAAAAATCGTCAATCTTTAATGATCCGATAGTTTTTCAATATTGTAAATTTTCCAAAAATGACAAATTTCCCAAAATCGTGGTGTTTTATAAAATTCTCTAGTTCTAAAAAATTATTGATTTTTCAAAAATTGCAGAATTTTCCAAACTCATCATCATCACCTTTTCAAAAATTTTCACAATTCTAAAAATTAATAAATTTTCCAAAATTGATAAATTTTTAAAATTTGAAAATTTTTTAAAATTGGCAAATTTTAATGGTCCAATAATTTTCTGAAAATGAAAATTTTCAAAAATGTCAAATTTCCCAAATTCGTAGAATTTTATAAAATTCTATCCTCAGAAATTATTTATTTTTCAAAAATAGCAAAATTTTCCAAAGTAATTACTTTTTCAAAAATTGTCAAATTTCTAAAAATTAAAAGTTTTTGAAAAACTGCCAAATTTTCAAAAATTATTGAAATGTTAAAAATTGAAAAATATTTCCGAAATATTGTCAAATTTTTTAAAATTGGTTCATTTTTAATAATCCAATAATTTTCTGAAATTGTGAATTTTCAAAAATTGTCAAATTTTCAGTAATGCATAAACTGTAGTTTTTTTTGAAAGTAATATTAGAAAAAAAATCATCCCCTCTCCCATCCACGTGCTTCTAAAATACCTATATCAAGAGAAACATTTCCTCTCAATTTCTAATTTGTGAATTGTTTAAACGTTCATTTTTTTACAATTTTTTTAGAAATTTCAATTTAATTAAATTAGTTGCATGCGAAAATTTAACCCATGGAACATTGAAGTCTAAATCGATGCGGAAATTTTTTCAAGATATTATGGACAAAATTCTTTTAATATATATGATTATCTACAGAATTTTTTAACCTTTTTACAAGTTTTTTAAAATTTTATTTCTTATAACTAGGTATCTACTCGTAATTCATAAAAATATGAATTCTTTGAAAATTTGGAGGGAAGTCGGACTTCCATGACTTAATTTTTTTTCAATTAGTACTGAAACTTTGTTCGAGTTCTTTGAAGTTTTGAGAAAAATTTAATTGAAAATTAAATGTTGTTCAAGGCAAATTTTCCTTATAATTTTGAAGAAGATTTTATGAAAATTTCACGATTTCTTCTTTGTGTTTGAATTTTTTTGATATTTTGTGTTTTTTTCATTTTCAGTAGGTTTCTATTTTTTTTTTTTTTTACATTTTTTGAAACATTTTCTGATTTCATTTTTCTTCCATTTCTGAAATATCGTGAAAATCTTCAGATTTTTTTTTTTAATCAGCTGACTTTTATGAAAAAATTTTCGAAGTTTTTTTATACCTACCTATTTTATAATTTTTTTAAATCCGTAAGAAAAAAATTTTTCAGTTTTTTTTCATTGAAAAAATTTTGTGAAGATTTTAATTTTTAACAACTTTTGCCCAAAATTTCAATTTTTCCCTAGTAAAAACTAATTCTTTAAATTTTAAATTTTTATGTTGAAACGTTTCATCAAAAAATGTTTCTATCGCTATGAAAATTGACCCTTTCAAATTTTTAGAAAATTTTACAAAACTTCGAGTTCGAGACTTGTTGCAAAGTTTCTAAGAATGCACCAATTCTAAAAATTTATAAAAATTAAATTACTAAATTTCAGAATTTTATCAACTTTTATAATGTCCTCAAATTTTGAATTTTACCAATTTTAAAAATTTATTCAGCTCTAATTTTAAAAAATAAAAAATTTCAATTTTTGAATTTTTACCAAATTTTTCAGTTTTTGGGTTATTTTTTTGAAAATTTGAAAATTTGGTTTAGCTCTAATTTCTAGAAATTAAAAAATTTCCATTTTTGAATTTTTACCTAAATTTTCAGTTTTGGGCTAATTTTAGAGATCCAAGTACAACAGTTTTTACCCACTTTGATCCAAAAAAATTAGGAATTTTCTCATCACATTTTTTTACACCAAAAAATAAAAGATTTTTTTTTTAAATGCCTTATTAATGTAATGTTGTTTTGGTTTACAAAAAACTATGCCATTTGTTCAAAAAAAAAAAATTCTTATAAAATTTTTCAACCATTTACTTGGTACATATTTTTAAATATTTGTGTAGGTAATTTTTTAGCACAAACTTCAGCAGATTTGGAATTTTTTCTTCAAAAAATGAGAATTTTTTCACCATCAAAAATTAATTTATCTTTTCAAAAAAAAAAAAAAAATGCAACAAAAAGCTTTAAAAAATTAATCATATAAAAATAAAAATATTTTTTCTTAAAAAGTGAGAAATTTTTAACCCACTTTCTCAGTACAATCAGTACCCAACCTACATACATAATCACAAAAAAAGATAAGATTTTATAAAAATTCAAAAAATTAAGATTTTTTTTTTCTTGTATTAACGCCATGTACAGCAACTGAGGCTAGTGGCGTATATTTTTTTTGTACTCGAGTACTATACTTAAGTATATTCTTTCTGGCGCAGTTGAAGATTTTTCATAGCGATTCTATTTTCATAATTTTTTCAAGGCACCAATTTTGAAAAAAAATTAGGAACTCAAACCCACTCTCAATTTCCTAATCTTTTTATCTTACATGCACCGAAAAAACAGCTCAAAACCTAACATGAATTAATTAAATTAAAAAAGTTATACCTACGTACTTAATTAACCAACGTACATAGTAAAGTTTTTTTTAAAAAAAAAAAAAAAACTTATATCAAGTTTTGATCAAGGAAACCCGGAACCTAATCAAGCCTGCAGGGCAAATCAATCAATAACTGGGTAAAGAAATGATTATTCAATTTTTATTAATTAAACTCTCACGTATTTCGTAACCTTAAAATTCATCCATTTTTGGTTCTCATCATAGACAAACCTATTTTTCGGAAAACCCTTTCAGCAATTGCAACTTTCTACCAATTGATAAATAAATTTAAGGACAAACGCGTAAAATTAAAAAAAAAAAAAGTATATTCTTAAGAATACTCATAGTCACGTCGTACTGCATTATAATATAGGTACTTAAAAATCTACGTACACAGATAAATAAGCGAAAAAATCGCATTTTTGAACAGTAATATAAAACAATAAAAAATATTTCATATTACAGTTTCTGGGAGGCGCTCGTGTCTTCAGATCATTTCCAAAATAAATAATGTTCTCATCCTGTTATTATCGAGTCAATCAAAATAAACGAAAAAACATCAGTGGAACGTGTTAAAAAAATGGAATATTCCTCTAATACGAGGATAAACATACATAAGCGATTAGCTCGAGTACACATGCGATAGCAAAATGAAAATCTACAGTACATTATTCGGTGATAGACTGATAGTTCTTCTTTCGATAAAACGAATAAAGACGAAAAAAAATATATATAAAACGACTATACGCGCAAAAAATGAAATTCACGATAAGTTAAAAATTTACACAAAACTGCAGTAGAGGAGAATTTTCTAAAAATCCGAATTGAAAACAATAGATATGACTTGGTGTATTCGAAGCTTTGTGATAGACACCCAACGCGAGTCAATTAATTGACACCTCGCTTTACATTTCAAATCTTTTTTTTTTTTGAACGTAAAAAAATTTCTTAGAAAATACATTTAATGTGAAAAGTAATCGGTAGTTCAGGAACTATCAACGGTCGTATCCGTATCAGTCTTTTGTCTTTTGGCTTGATTTTCGCCTTCTTCGGTCGAGTCGGCGCATCTTTTTAAACGTGTCGATGTATCGCTCTTTTCTTCTGTATTGGACACTGGTTTAGCTTCGGAACTAAATAAAAACGTTTACGTTTGATTATACGTTCGTTTAAGGAATGAAGGAAGCAAAGAAATTGAGATGATGACTGACCTTTCTTGGCTAGGGATAGCTTCGTTATTTTTGCTATCTTTTTCGGGTTGAGAGCTATCAGCTGATTGGAGTGGTTCTGTGGGAGTTGAGTCAACTTCGATGTTTTCAGAAACGTTTTCATTTTTAGAATCTACTTCGACTTTCTCTGATACGGTTGTTTGTTTCGAATCGCTTACTGAGGCTGCTACGTCATCATTATCACCGTCTCGACGAAGTTTAACAATTATACAGGTCATATTATCACACCCTGTACCATCACCCATTGTGTTTGGTGCTAAACAGGCGTCGAAGAGCTAAAAAAAAATCAACGTTAAACATCGCCAGTAGTGCAACAATAGGAAACTCTTCGAGGTCATTACCTCTTCGCATATCGTTGATAATTTTTGATTTGATTGAATTTTCGGTCTGACGAAATTAACAACTTCTTGACTGCTCATTGAGTTCCAAATGCCGTCGCAAGCTAAAACGATGAATTCAACTTCGGGGTCTAATTTGCAAATGCGGACATCCGGTAAAGCTATGATCATTTGTTCTTTGTTGGATAACTTGGTATTTCTTTTGTAGTCGTGATCGCCTGAAAAGAGGGTTTTAAAATTAGATATTTTTTCGAAGACCTCGCTCGTACGAAATAAGAGTACAATTACCTATGGCTCTGGATAAATTAAGTCCTCCGTTGACTCTACCGTCCATAGTCACTTCTCCACCGGCTTTACAAATACGTGACCTTTCTAATTCATCTTCAGGCTTGTGATCCTCGGACATATCAATTGCTTTGCCATCTTTACATAGAATACAACGAGAATCTCCGGCGTTGGCAACGTACAAAGTGTCACCTTTGATCAAAGCGACCACTGCTGTGCATCCGCTTTCGGCTCCAGGCTGTGAAAAATCATAACGTTACTTTGGAATGCTACAAAAGAACCATTAGATAGAGTAATCGATCGCTTACGTTATTAGATCCACCGCCGAATAAGTCAATGTTTTCATCATCGCTACCGTCCTCAGATTCTTCTTCGATATCTTCTTCTTCTTCTTCCTCCTCCTCTTCACCTTCCTCTTCATCATCTCCCAAGTTGTATATGGACGATGGAATTTTTCTTGAAGCATCATACTCGTCGTCGTCATCATCGTCGTCATCGTCTTCGTCGTCATCGATAGCTTCGGCTTGCATGGCGACTTGACATAATCGTCTTTTCAATTTGGAAAGTAGACTCTCGGAGTATTCGTAGTTTTCTTCTTCGGAATCGCTTTCGCCGCTAAAATAATCGTACAAATGATATAAACGTGAGCGGGCGAATTCCAAGGTCGAGTTTTTAATGAGCTTACCCGTCCTCTACTTCGAAGGTTTCGTCTTCGGAATCATCTTCGTCGTTCTCGTCTATTTCTTCATTTGTAATGAAATTTTTAACAACGTCACTATCATCTAAGTCAGTTAAGGCTAATTTCTTCTTCTTCGAGGGAGTACTGCCGGATGGTTTTTCGTCAGATTTAGATGGCGATTCTTTAGTAGGAATTTCTTTTGTTGAGGCTTCTGCTTCTTCGGTCACATCACCGTTAACGTTTGCTGAGCCGTTGACTAATGGTTCACTGGAGCTGTTCTCAGATGCTTCGTCTTTGGAGGGTTTCGACGATTCTGAAATTTCTACAACGTTACGAGGTGTTAAATGTGAAAAGAGTGGATGAATTTGATAAGTTGAACGAGCAATAAATTACCTTCAGATTGTTCTTCAACGATGGATTTCGAACTACCCGCTTCAGGTTCACCGTTGACTGAAGATTCTGTATAAATTAACAATGGATATTTGAGCGAATTCTCAAGGTAATAATTCAAATTAATCGTTTGAATACTAACCGGCTTCAGCATCGCCACTTCCATTAATTTCTGTTTTCTTATCTTGACTCTGAGAAGTACTAGAAGTGCATTCGTTCGAAGAGCTAGGACCAGGTTTAACAAAACTAGAGCTGCATTCTCCGGCAAAGCTCGAGCTACACTCGCCACTACTACCGGAACCTTCACGCCGGCCTCTTAGATAAGGCGATGCTGGTTTTACGCCACGTTCACCGGCGATTAATTTGCTAACGTTGGGGATACGATATGAAGCCATGACTTCTTCCAAAGGTCGACTGGCGTCGCGTCTCAACGAATCCGGAGTTTCAGTTTCCGGATCGACGTCACCGTATTCGTAATCAACATCGGCATCGTCTTCGTCATCATCGTCGCCATCTTTGCTCGAATGTGAACAATGCGGTCGTTCTGGGAATATAATTGTACTAGAACTCGATTCTTCTCGTTCTGTCGCGAATTAAAAAGGTGTTACAAGTTACAGATCGGATTGATTAAAAAAATTGAGAAAAGTTTACCATCACTCTCGTCCTCTTTGTCGGATTGAATTATTTCATTCAATCGTGTCACAGCTTCTTTCGACGTCAGAGTATCGTCAAATGCTAAAAACGCCGAAATCAATGCTTTCTCGCAGTTACCACCTTTGTATTCTTCGTTATCTTTGATGAATCCTGGTAGCTTTTCCGACGTGTATATGGCGACCTCGGCGCCACCATGCCCATCGTAAATGCCGAATAGAGCCGTTTCTTCGTCGAAATCCAATATACAATTGTGAGCATCCTGTAAAATGATAGTTTCGTTGATATACGTTTAGTTAAAACAGGAAAGGGATGTTGTTAATGATCTAACACACACAGCACACCGAATTGACATGAAAGGAAACGTACTTCTTGTTTGAGACGCCAGCCTTGCATCGAACTAACGCCGTATGCGAGTTTCTTATTTTGTTTATCCTCTGATTCCTTGTCTATTTTCGGACGAGATAAATAAGATGCTCCCATCGTGACGAATGTAATACCACTATAGTATTAAATGTAAATAAAGGTGCACCGGTAACTTGATCGAATTAATCTGGTTAACAATAAATTATAATTACAGTATAACAATTAAATTAACATTATTTGAACACGAAATAGAAAAATAAATTACAATTCACTAATTATTTCCAAAACTATATGAATCTTGGGAAAAACATGCTCTGCTAAACTTCGCCATGCAAAATTTTGAATACATCTACATCACGTTATCAATTCGGCAAGGTCGGCGGTGGTGATTCATTTTGTTTGTTAAAAAATGGCGGGTAAAACAATCCAAAATTTATTATTTTAATTTTTTTTTACATAATTCGAATAATTATATGAATTATTTTGCAACAGTTTGTTGAATAGTTTCATTAGAAAGTTATTTAATTAACTTAATTTCTGTTTGGAATCTTTATTTCTCATTATAGTGTGAAAAGAAAATTTTTCAAATCATACGGTAATTACAGCGTATTTACCAATATATGGATGATAGGTAGTAAAATAGGTATTTAAAAATCACAGAGAAAAAAATAATCGATCTTGTTCAAAAATAAAAATCGATTTTTTTTTTTTTTTTAAAGCTGACTGATAATCATTTTTACCGACTAAGTGATAAGAAATTTCGGCATGTAATTTTTGACTATTTGAATAGAATTTCGTGTTCTTTTACATAGTTTTATCAAAAAACGACTTGTTAACCATTGTATTAACTGACAAAAATGATGCAGTAATTATACTAAAGCTCGGGTACGTTCTGTGATTGAATAAATTCGCGATGATCGTCTTACAAAACACCACTCTCCGAAGGCTGAATAACCTATCGAAAAAGCTCTATTTCCATTCGAAAAGATGCAGTGGTTCAGCAGCCAAACTATACGAACCTGCCGATGAAGAAACGATTAGAGCAGCTCAGTTGAAACCGCTGAAGAAAGAACCTCCCAGACCACCATTTGTAAAAACCCTATTCTTCGGTCGAGTTGACACCACTCTTCTAGCATTTCCAGAATTCCTTGGTGAACGACGTCTAAAGCTACTGGACGCGAATACGAAAATACTTGAAAACATTGTAGCCGAAAATGTGAATGCCAAAGAATCTGATACAATCTGCGATATTCCTGAAAAAAGTATCGATGTTATCCGTGCTCTAAAACTATTCGGTATGTCAGCTCCTGCTGAATACGGTGGGCTAGAGTTGACGCATACGGAACGGGCTAGGATATACGAAATTCTTTCCGAAGATACGTCTCTAGCGGCGATGATATTTAGTCAAGAAACACTGGGTCATAAATTAATCAACGAATATGGAAACGAAGCGCAGAAAGAGAAATATTTGAGAAAGCTCGTATCGGGAAAATCATTCGCAGCATATTGTGCTAATGAACAAGAATCCGGATCTGATCTATCTTCCATGAATACTTTCGCTTATAAGTCCGGCGACGGATTTTTAATCAACGGTTCCAAAGTATGGGTCATGAATGCTGATAAAGCTGACGTTTTTATCGTATTTACCAGAGTAAAAGATGCATCTAGTAAACCCAATAGATATTACAAGGATGAAAACGAAGAAGATGATGCTTTTGATGTCGACGACATTGGCATATTTTTGATAGATAAACATGTACCTGGAATTACAGTCCACGAACGAAGAGACACTCTTGGAGTTAGAGGACTACACATGTGCGATGTTACATTCAAAGATGTAGTAGCAACTCGTGCTGATTTATTAGGTGATTTACAACAAGGTTACGACATTGCCAAACAATACACCGTCGAAGATAGATACCTAATTGGTGTTTTCGCTTTGAATATTTTACGTAAAATGCAAAAAGAAATGACCGAATATTCTATTCGTCGTAAACTCTACGGCGAAAGTTTGTGTAATTACGGTTTAACGCAGATAAAGCTTGCTCGTAGTACTATGAATATCTATGTCATTGAAAGTCTCATATATTATACCACTGGTATACTAGACATGTACGAAGACTCCGATTGTGAATTAGAAAACGCCATAACTAAAATAATGTGCAGCGAATTAGCCTGGCAAACAATCACGGACGGTATGCAACTGCTGGGCGGTCAAGCTTACATTAGAAATCAACCATATGAGAGATATTTTCGAGATTTGAAAGTTTTATCAATGTTCGACGTCAGCAACGAAGTTCTCAAAATGTATATAGCCTTATCTGGGCTGAAGTATATTAGTAACGATATCAACGATGAGGTAGTCCGCGTACGTAATCCTTATTTCCATCCTAAAGAGATGTTAAAGAAAGCGTTCCGATCTTCGAGGATGGATACGGAAAATCCTAAGTTATACCTGAAGTTGTACGAATACTTACACCCTTCCTTATGTTTTATCAGCGAAATACTAGAAGAGTCTATTCTTCGATTTGAACACGGTGTATCGAAAGCATTCTACAGAGATGGTACCTTAATAGTTAATGATCAATTCCAACTCAGTCGAATCGCTGATGGTGCTATAATGATTTACGCCATGATCGCTTGCATTAGCAGAGCTTCAAGATCATACTGTGTAGGAAACAAAAACGCTGACGAAGAACAAATCATCGTCGAAGCTTTCATCAGAGAAAATTTACCCAAAATCAAAGAGATTTCTGATGCACTATGTTGTGGAGATATCTACGTTACCGATGGATACCACAAGAAAATAGCTGATAAAACTATCAAAAGTAAAGGTTACTTTGTCGAGGAACCATTGAAACTTAATTATTAAGTTGTGTCGTCGTTATTGTAAAATAGATTCATTTTTTAATGTCTTCCTTTTCTTACCAAAAAATGAAACATTTTTCAATCGAATATGTAATATTATCGTAATAAAAAAACTATTGAAAAAAAATATATAGGTATAAAGGTACAAAATATTCACTAAAATGAAAGTAAAATTCAAAACCGAATCGCTCACTAAAAGAAGAAGGGAAATAAGAGAAAACTCAATAAAAAAAATATGAAAGCACTATTCTAAATAATATCGGTAGTAATATTAAATGACATAAAATAATATTGCCTAAAATTATGGCAATGTGTCGAGTTCCCTATTAAATAGGCTAACAAAAAATATCGTTGAACTAAAACTTAAAAATGATAAACTGAGAAAAAAAATGACAAGATACGAAGCATCTGAGACTCCAAACTAATTCCTCTAAATAATAATGGAAATTTCGCAGTATTGGAAGAATAGGTAATAGGGAAATGTTGTTAACAATTCACTTATAAACTAAAAAAAAAAAGCACGATTCACAACAGAAATAAGTTTTAAAAAATAACGATACGAGTGAAAAAATTGAATATTTTGTATGGAGTTGGAACGTATTATGTTGTCAAGCTAGTCTTTCAATGGTCAAATAAACCTTGTCATGAATATTCTTTAAGCATGAGCCGAATGGTCCATTTTCGCTTTAACGTAGTCTTCTCGTATTCTGCGAATAAAAAATTGAAATTAAAATTGAGGTAACAGTCTGAATTTATTTTTCGTAAGACTTACTTACTTTTTCATCATTTGTTCGTATACATTCGAAGGAATCACCGTAACGGTGATAACTTGACCTCCTGTTTCCAATATTTTAGAGATTTCTTTATCAGTCATACCGATTACATTTTGTCCTTGGATTTCCAAAAGATGGTGATCAGTAACCAGACCGTTTCTGGCTGCTGATGAATCTTTCACCAATGCGATAATTTTGCCTTTTTTGTATTCAAATCCCAGACGTCCCAAGCTATCTTTTTGCATCGTAATTGTACGCTCAAAAGGTCTGAAACGATTATAAAATCAAGACCTCAAGACCTCGTTGCCTTCATTAATTAGAAGCAAAAATAAAATTTTTCATACCTGTCTCGTACAATGAAATTTATATTATTCACAGAGCATTTTTTGATCAAGTTGTGAACTTTATCAGCAGTATAACCAGCTAATAGAGTATCGTTGATTTGTAAAATCTGATCTCCAAAACGTAACCCACCCATCGCAGCTGGAGAATCTTTCAGTACGAAGCATACGAAGATACCATTACTAATGGCAGACACGAGTAAACCAACGCGACCTTTGGCATCCTTACATAACGTGAGCTGTAAAATGAAAAAGTTAATAATTGATCGCTACGTTAATCGAATAACGAATTACGAGTATTATTACCCGACGTAAACCATGAGTAACTTGCCCCGGGACCGCTGCTATTTCTATGGTTTTCATGTTCTGAAAAATCATATTTTGTAAATAAGTCGATCAAAAAAATGTTATTCAATATTTGACGTACCATTGATGGTTTCACCAGAGCATTGCTTTCCTTCGGCAATCTATCGGAGATATCCAAACCCATGTATTCCGAAAGGACAGGGTATAAAGATCCATTTCCATTTGTAAAAGGAGCTAATGTGGTTTCAGTTGATTGTATTTTTGGGGCAATGGGTTCGATGGAATTTTTGACCTGAACGAACAATTTGTTGGCACATCGTTACGCAAGTGTTAAAAATCAATTAAACAAATAAGTTTGTTCAAACTCACAGTATTTTCATCGCTGATTTTCATCATATCGAATGACGGATACAGAGAAGACATTTTCACTGATATTATGGAAGGCCGAAATCTGAAATTAACACAAATACATACGTGAAAAAAATAAACACTCCAAATCTAAAAAAACACAAAATGTAAAACGAAATCTATTTTGATCTAAAGTTCAACGACAATGAATTAACTACGGTAATTATCGCTTGCAGCACTGCTGTGTATGTAATGTACTATGTAGATGACTCATTGAGGGCAATTAGAAAAAAATTCTCAAACGGAAATCATCGTAACTTATCTACATACTTGATTAAAAATGTAGTAGGATAGTGCGATGTATTAGATTGAATTACACTACTGCGAGAGTGTTTTATAAACAAATAACTAAAATATTCAACAACCTATTCCAATTATTAAACGAATAGGAGTTTAAAAATTAAAATTACTTCCCAGTTCGAAAAAAATTTCATCTATTTTAGACAATGTTATAGAACAAAAGGTAAATTATCATAGATGATATCAATTCCAGGAAAACTTGATGGGGAAACCCCGGGGGGAAAGAATGAAGGGGAAAGAGGAAAGTAAACAATCAAAATTACCTATTGAGATGAAATAGGTAAGAAAATAAAAAGACAACATGACGACATGAGGCATTGAGAGAAGCGAAGGCACAATTCATTCAACGATGCCATCGTTGAACACGTGTGAATAGAAAAATTGACTTTAGAAATTTTTTGCATCCAAAGTGATTGTGGTGTTTCATCAACGAAAGTGAGTATTATTCTTATATTTATTAATTAAATTACCGTTTTTTAATACTTCATAATTAGCGTTTTCAACTAAACTCGTTGTGTTCTATTGCAGAAAAGATGGGGCGTCGTCCAGCTCGGTGGTAAGTGTTCAATTTTTCGTCTACTTTTGTACTCCCAAATGGTGACTCATTTGGAAATTTCTTTCTTTATACAAACCCGTTGCATTCTTATCGTAATTTGATACTTCTTCGTATCTAATTATGACACTACCTTCTTATATCTAATACCATGATTTGTTCTGCAGTTATAGATATTGTAAGAACAAACCGTACCCAAAATCACGGTTTTGTCGTGGTGTACCGGACCCTAAAATTCGTATCTTCGATTTAGGTAAAAAGAAAGCCAGGGTTGATGACTTTCCGCTATGTGTTCACCTGGTAAGTACTTCATTGAGTTTCCATACATCCTAATTACCACCTCGAAAGAAATATTGAATCGCGAAATATGTTATCAGGTATCAGATGAATATGAACAGTTATCATCGGAAGCCTTGGAAGCAGGTCGTATTTGCGCTAATAAATATTTAGTAAAACACTGCGGTAAAGATCAATTCCACATTCGTATGCGGTTACATCCCTTCCACGTTATTCGAATCAATAAAATGTTGTCCTGTGCCGGAGCTGATAGGTTGGTATATTTGTGTTTTCCAATTCTATTCGCATCATAATCTTGTACAAAAATCCCATTGATAATTTACAGATTACAAACTGGAATGAGAGGAGCTTTCGGCAAACCGCAAGGAACCGTTGCAAGAGTTCGAATTGGCCAAGCCATCATGAGCGTTCGTTCTTCTGATCGTTACAGGGCCGCCGTCATTGAAGCTTTGAGACGTGCCAAATTCAAGTTCCCTGGACGTCAAAAAGTATGTATTTCGACTTTATGGTTTATTATACCTATTCGATATCGATATGCTAGGTTTGAGTTTAATTTTCTTGTGTTTTTTTCTAGATCTATGTTAGCAAGAAATTCGGATTTACGAAATACGAACGTGATGAATACGAAAAACTCAAAGAAGCTGGAAGATTTGCTCCAGACGGATGTAACGTTAAGTATAGACCGGACCATGGCCCGTTGGATAACTGGAGAAAGGTTCAATACGAATTGGCTGTAGCTTCGCAATAAATTGTATTATCTTTGAAATAAATGGTCATCTATTTTTTGAACTAATTTTGCTTTTTAGTGGTGGGGTATGAATTTCAGTAAATTTCGATAGTACTTCTATGTTACAATTTCGTTAAGAGTGTAACGTTGTTGGGTTTTTTACAATACGTCGTTGAACTAGACAAATTTAGTAATGATGATTCAAAATTTAAACCCGATGAATCATCTATGATAGGTGAGAAGTGACAACGCAATGAAAACTCAATTGCATTTACAGAACTTTTTTTTCAGGAGCTAGATTATGTTCGTAAAATGAGTAATTTCAATTTCACTCCTGAAATTTTGATGGAAATAGAATTGGAAAGTTTCGTTTTCTTCATCTCACTTGAACGATAAATTCGCGCATTGACATCGACAATTTTATTGATATTTGAGTAATAATATATAATTTTACTTATTTCATTCATCAATTCAATATTTCAATATTTGTTTTTTGTTTTATTAGTAATTGATCAATATCATCAAGATCATTGATCAGTGACCCGACTAACTGATGATATGAAATATGAATTTTTTGACGAAAAATAAAAAAAAAAGAAAAGTTTTTTTGCTAATATTAAATTTTATCTGTGATGCACGTTTGCGCACTACCTATTTACAATGCCTACTCATTTTGTTTGAAAAAAAAATAATGGAAATGACGAGGCATTTTACCTCGTGAGGAGAATTATTTTTGAGCATTTCTTCCAAACCGCCAAATCTGAGAATTTTTCTCCTATTTTTCAGACGGAATGGACGTTTCGTAAAAGCACGAGCTATCTTTTGTAAAGTTGTGGAATTCTCGTTAGTTTTTGCGCATTTTGTATTTCGTGTACGAAATCTTTCCGTAATAATTTATCTATAATCGAGTAACCGCCGTAATATTATCTATTTTTGTAATTTTTCGCTTGATGTAAGAGTTTTTGTGTAATGATCGTGTGCTTGAACGAATAAATGTGTTTTAAAAGAACTTTCGTCTACAAGTACGTTTAACTTACGTCTTTCCCAACCTCATGTCTTTTGAAAACAACAATATGAGCGAGTGTTCTGAAAAGTCTCCTAAAAGGTTATACAAAGTTGTTCTAACTGGAGGTACGTATTCATTTTATTACTATTTCGGTTTTATCGATTGTTATTCGTCATACATGTTGAACTTATGGTAATTGATAGCTTGGTGCCAGGTCGCTGTACCATTACATGTCGAAACTAAAAAAAAATAATTGTCGTGGTTTCAGGTCCATGTGGCGGTAAAACAACTGGCCAAGCTAGATTATGCACATTTTTCGAAAGCATCGGATGGAAGGTATGACAGATTTCTATAATTTGCTAAAATTGCTTTCAAGTCGTATTAATCCCCTATAACGGTGCTAATAATTGAATTTTTATTTCATTTCGTAGGTATATCGTGTACCAGAAACTGCATCTGTGTTATTAAGGTAAATATGTGGTTAAAATGTCGATCAACTATCGACTTCGTTATATTTTTCAAACGATTTGCTCCTGTTACTTGAAAATAATTAATAATTTGTTAATTTTTTTAGTGGTGGTGTTAAATATGCCGACCTTGATGACAATACGGGTAAGCGATTTTTTTTCGCATTATTTTATACTACTACTGTACTCAAATTTCCTACTACGAGACAGTTTTCAAATTGTAAATTGGTTTTCGAACTGACCATTATGTTGTAAAATAAGGCTTATCTTGTATTTAAAGTCCAGTTGAAAAATAATCCATCCTGAAGTAACGGTTCATCTATTCGATCTTTTCAAGCGATAAAGGTGCATGTAAAATCTCAGGTATTCGCGTCATTTGAAATTCTTTTGAGCGTAAAAACGCGTAGAATTGTGTTAATAGTTTCTAAGAACAAGGGTTAAGTCGCCATATGTCTAGACAACAGCAATGATCGGTCTATTATTCCGTCTAATCGTTTTTGGATAAAAACATTTTTCTACCTTTAACAAGCACTTAAGACTTGAGGGATGAATGGGATTCGGTACTGTTCTGGTCACAATTTCCCATCTACGAGTTGCTTCGTAAATTAAGATAAATTGTGTTTAGAAATACGATCAATTAACGGAAGCATCTAGTATGACCCTGGCTGAAAATAAATGACTAATTAACGCGAGTATTTTCGAAATACTCGTTACTAGTCGCTAAATTGAACAAAAGTCAAATTTCGCCTTCGAAGAGCTCACGCTGTTATTATGTTTCTGATCATATATCTCGGGTTTATTTTCTATTCGAGTGTATTATTTACGCCGCATGTCAAATCGACGGGGTGTCAAAATAGTCCCAAGTTCTGGAAATGGCTTGAAATGTCCTCGAAAAATTCCCCACGTCTGTGACGTCAACAGGCTGTTAGAGCGAATCTTGTTAAGAAGCTTTAGTAATGAATAAATGCAATACGTGAAAATAATAGCGAAACCCGATGATAAATTCAAGGCGATGTTGCGGAATATTTATTAATCTTTTGCGAATACTACAAAATTCAAACCATGGTTTAAAATTGCCTACTTGATCACGCTATCGCAGCCTTTTCAAATACACGCTCGATTTTATTTACACTATAAAATACGTCGACCTTGATCTATTCCAGCTTGACATTGAGCGAAATTTTCACCGGTGACGTCAATCGAACAGCTGGAAATTTTAGTTCGTCTCTGACATAGAAAAATTTACGTTTTATCTTTTATTCTTTGGGAGTAGCTCGTCGAAATTGAATTTTCCATTATGAAACACGTAAGCTACGTAATTATTGGGGTAATTATTGGAACAATTATCGAAGAAATCTAATTAAATTATTCCAAAAGTTGTAATTTAGCTACTAGCGTTTTAATTCACTGCATTAATTTTTTCCCCTTTTTTTTCAAGAGTAAATTTGTTACATATTAATTTTTATTTAGAGTTTTATTCGTCCAAATCCAATTTCAATTTACATTGTATAATTTTGATAAGATTTCTAATCAAAAGACCAGGGTCAGCACTTGATTTCCGGATTAATCGATGCGGGTAATTTGAAACTGTAACTTTTACGTTTTTTCTTGCAAATGATCCGTTCATGTGATGTGATCTCTGTTGTAATCAATGAACGAAAGTAGGATATTTATTAGAAGTACATCGATTTTCTTATAATTTAGATTACGTATTACGTATCAAAATCAATAAGCTCGATTTGCAATTAAATGCGACGCTTAAGAATAATACGAACGATGATTTATTTTTATGAAAAATTATTCTATTAAAAAATGAGCTGTTTGAATAGCACAGAAAGGTAACAGACTGATTGAAAAAAAAATTCAAGAAGGCGTCATCGTACGTACTTATTACGTATTATCGCGTAGAGCTATTAACATTTTTTTTCAAGTGTGCATTATTTCAAATTGAAATGAATTCACATTATTTTGATAAATTTTTTATGTAAATTTTTTCCAAGGCGGCGTCATCGTACGTACGTATTTGTATTATCGCGTAGAGCTATTAACAGTTTTTTTTTTTCAAGTGTGCATAATTTCAAGTTGAAACGAATTCACATTATTTTGACAAATTTTTTACTAAACTAATTTTGGTCAAGAGAGAAAAAAAAATTTCGTCCAACACCAAAGTGTAGTTTTATTATTTTTTTG
>FIZV01012346.1:0-18607 GCA_900050545.1 Trionymus perrisii | reverse complement strand
AAATTCCGTTTTTTTTTTTTTCCCCCTAACCCTTTTTTTTCTTTTTTTTTTTTTTTTTTTTTTTTTTTAGGTCGATTTTCAAAATCTTGAATAACCCATCAAAGTTATTCCTTTTTAATAAAGTAGATATAATTAGGTACTTTTTTTATATTTTCCCTAAATGAATTTTAAGTGGTGCCACTTGCGCTTCATTTCGAAAAAAAAAGAAAAACTATAGGTAGGTACATTGAAAAATGGGAGGGTAGTGATACCGCTTAAAATTCAGTTAAGCGAATAATAAAAAATTGGAAATTATTTTACGATAAAATGCAAGAACTGAAAATTCGACAGAAAAAATTTTCTCTTGTTTTTTTTTCGCCTTTTTATTCTCTTTTTTTTTGAATTAGGGCGCCCGAGGAACCACTTAAAATTAAGTTGAAGGGAATGAAAAAATGTGAATTTATTCTCCTTTAAAGGAACAACCTTGATGAAGTATAACCAAAAAAAGGTAAGAGTTCGAAAATCGGTAATTTTCTTCATTTTTCTAAAAAATAGAGGGAGAATTCCTTGAGGGGAAAAATGATGAGTTTGGAAATCATTTCTCATGAAAAGGAACAATTTTGATAAGTTGGAGCCGAAAGAGTTATACAAGTTCGAAAATTTTGCTTTTTTTCAAAATAGAGGCTAGTGGCACCACTTGAATTTAAGTTAGGAGAAATACAAAAAATATGGAATTCTTTTCCAATAAAAACAACTTTGATGGCTTATAATAAAGAAAAAAACCGAGATGTTGAAAATCGTCTATTTTCTAATTTTTGAAGTAGAAAAAAGTAAGCTTAGATAATTTTGAGCGTAAATTAACAACTTTCTAGCCTCCTAGCAAATTCTTTGATTTTCAATTTATTTTTTAAAAAACGCACAAATAAAAAGATAAATGAAATACCTAGTTTTTAATTGGCGTTAAAATTTATTTATTTTTAAATCTAGACTAAAAAGTTAACTCGGAGTTGGTTTTTTTGCCGGAGTTTGCCCATCCCTTACTATACCTATTTCAAAAAATAGGTACATTTTTATTGAACTCAAATCTAATAATAACATACGAACATGTACATGAAAATTAGATTACAATAAGATCATTACTTTCAGTTGTCGTTATATCTGACATTTATTGTTATATGTGATTGATAACGCATTTAGGGTACAAGAGAATTAAAATTACTTTGCTTCTCTACACGAATTTCTAAATCGACAAAATCAAAGTGGACGAGAATACAATGACATTAAAAAAATATCAATAGGTACCGGAGCACCAATGTCAATATATTTATGATACTTGGAGAAAAAAAAACACCACAAAAATGTTTTATGATTTCATAATTAGCTTTATAGTGCGGAGTTCGAGATTTTTACAAATACCTTTTAAAGGTAGTACCTATTAACATGATCTTCTGTGGAGGAGAGGGGGAGTAAATGCTAAGTACTTGAGCATTTAATCCTGATTTTAGTGAAGAGCCCTTCAAGGCTTCAAATCAGAAATTGTAAATTGTAAATTACGCTCGCATATTTTATCAATTCATCTCGCGATATGAATTCATTCATTACCTGAAATGAAATCTTTTCAAAAAATAGGAAGCGTACCCACCTATGTTCGCCAACTTTATAATTTTCTCAAAGTAGTCCAACTACAGTTTAATATCATCGCGAATAGAGCGGTGCAACCACATATTGAGTTTTACCACTTGAGAAACTAATGTGGAAATCAAAATTGTATTTTCAGCATTCCCTTCCTTTAACAGTTGAATGGTGCACAATAGGCAAATTTTCCACAATTTATAAGGAAAAAATCGGACTAAGAAGGGCATTGGTTTAAAATTAGTCTGCGAGTACTACACGTATACGTTTGAAAATTAACATAAAAATACCATTTATTATTTATAAAAATGAAGTAGGTAACACACATTGAAACGATACGTAATTTATCTTATGGTAATTATTAAATTCGCATTCTAAAATCCTACAGTTTTACCGCAGCTAAAAGTTGAATCCACGATTACGTAGGGTTGTCGGCGATAATAAAGAATTTTTAAACCAACCAGTGTGTTTGAATAAATGTACTTTGAGCTTGGAATTTACACGATGAAAAATGTATAGGCATATACCCACTATGTACTTATTATTGTAGCCGAAAAGATGAAATTGAATTTTCAACAAAAGAAAAATGTAGGTATTTACGTACTTAGCTACTTACTTATTCCACTCTAACTAAAGAATGGACATGAGTATGGCAGGTAATTTACGATTAGAACGCGATTTTACGTGAAAGTACTGCAAATTTCAAATTAAACAAGAAAATATCAAATTTGCAGATTGCGGCGAGTATTTTTATTTTTCAATATTTAGTATTTAGGAAAAAAATGTGTATAGATACGGGGTGTTTCATAGCTGATGCAGTTCCTTTCACGGAGTGAATAGGCAACCCATAAAGAACACAAAATGCTAGATACACATGGTGCCTACCTCAAAAGTTGAAGGATCAAGAGAAAAAAAAAATAGAGAAAAATTAACTTTGGGTCCAGCTAAGGAACGCAACAAAAAAATTAACTTTTTTTTACTCCGACATTTTTTATAGGTACCTTTGAAAATAAAAGCGCTACAAAATTCTAAAAAATTTCTACTTTCGAATTTTGAGGCCCCGTAGCACCTTCATTTTCAAAGTTAGGCTAATTGATCATATAACTTTTTCTTTCTTTCAAAAAAGTTTCACGTATTTCATACATCATCTTGAGAGAATTTTGCAATTTTTTCATGTCCTGCTGATGTCCCTCCATAATTTGAGGCTCCATTGCTCAATGGGCACCATTGAGACATGAAAATTGTAAAATCTATCTTTGTATTATGATAATGGATAGAATGAGTGGTAATTTTGAGAGAAGCAAAAATGGTATGTAATAAATTTGCCTCAATTTGCAAATGAAGGCGCTATGCACTTTTGAAAATCTGTGAACCTGTTTTTTTGAATTTTAAAGCGCTACAGGTAGCGTCTAAAAATCCAAACATAGGCAAAAAAAGCCAAAAGTAAAGATGTGTATATATTTTTTAAGTAGGCACTATTCATATGCCCAGCCAAAAATGACTTTTTTTGAAGTAATTCTATTTTCCGTTGCTTCTTCAATTTTTGTGGTAAGCAGCTAAGCACCACGTACAACATTTTTTGTTCCTTAATGTATTATTATATTGTTATTAAATATAAAAGCTTCACCATTACAAGTATAACTTTCTCTCTTGAAAATAGAAGCATCGATGTATACCTAGTAGACTTCCCAACAAAGAAACATTTCCCAACTATCAATGCGATGCTCAACCTAATGATGCATAAATCGTGAAATTTCCAAAAAAGAATAGGTATACCAGAATTTAATTTTAATATTAAGTTTAACGCGGAAATGTTTTCATTAAATATATATTACATATATATTAAGTATAATATTTTTATCAGAAGAAAATTTAATAAGAAAATTTTTTGTGGGTAGAATACGAACAAAATAAGTCGTGGTTGTTTCAACTCCGAGCACGCGAATAAGTAGGTAGTGGGTACCTATGCCTTTTGTTTTCTTTTCAGATTCCATTTCCCCGAACGAATTTATTTTTTCCTTTCACCTTCCGTATTTTTGCAACAACTTTTCACAATAATTTAACCATTTCTTTTTAATTTTAAAATTATAAAGTTTAAGACATACAATAATACATAATAATATAATTAAACTTTGTTATCAAATCAATTTTGTTGCTGCTTTCTTTTACGTAGGTAAGTAACTAAGTATAAATTATTCTTTTATATTTGCGAGTAATGCGCGTATTTCTTTGGTAAAATAAATAGAATATTCGACTTTTAATTTGTAATGATGTGTACTTAGATGAAAAGTTAATCATTTTGTTTTACTAATCTTAATGGAAAGCATCGAAATGGTTTTGTTTCAAGGAGAATATTAGGTCGTTCACGAAGTCTAATATCCATCAAGTATATTTTAATTTTATTCCCATTAAAATGACAGACGAAATCATTACAACAATGTCTATCCCAAAATCAACAATTTTATAATAAGTGTAGACCGGCCGGTGCTATTTTTTTAACGATAAACTCATCGGATGTTTTTTTTTCTGTCCGATTAATAAGGTAGGTAGATTGTTATTAAAAGCCATGCCTATGGATATAAGTACCTAGATAAATAAATTAACTTCATCGTCAAACAAAATTGTTTTTTTTCTTTTGGTTTCAAAAATACCCAATCTAAACTTTTGATTTTGTATACTTACCTACTAATAATCTAACGTTTACCATTGTTATAACTTTTCTGAGTTTGAATGTACATACATATAATATAGTAAAGTTCATGATTCATAATTCAAATTCACGCCTCATTTTATACTATGTACTTATTAATTTACAGGAATACTAATTTGTTCAAATTTATGATAAACTAACCGCACTGAATCATTAAATTCCTGCTCAACCATCAACTACCTAATGAGGCATTAAATTTTAAACAACTTGAGACGTCGGAAATGCGGAAATACATCTCTTGTAAGTTAAAAACAGTGCACATGTGCATATTTCGCATGCAATAAGTGGGTGATGAAAACGGTAAGCAAACAATACATCATATAAGAAATGAAACAAACTAGAGTACCGAAAAAATATTCGAGCGATACCTACTTACCAAAATTATCGGACATGATTTCTTCCAGAATAATCAAACATCTCAATTTTTCGAGGTTTGAGCCGGAAAAGCTAACTTTAATTTCCTAAAACTATGCAGAAAATGTGCAATAAACGGAATCGTCGATGAACGAAAAATTACATAAAATGATAAGGTGGCCAAATCAATCACTTTCGACGATTTAACAACTAATTACAGTTCCGCGTTACGTAATTCTGAAACAAAGTCGAAATTCGCGACTCTAAAAAGTTAACCTTGCATTAATACGAAGCACAAACGATAAAATTATTCCTCATTATCACCAGTTTTTTTAGTAATCCACCTTTCCTCATTGAATTCATCTGCTCGGCGTTCGTAGTACATTTAAGCCACGCCGCGACGTCTCGTTTTCTTATCACTAAACGGCGCGAAGACGTTTTGCATCACCGTGGTGCTGAAAGCGGAGATATCAGCCGAGTGGCGAGCCGGCGAAATTTTCAAATGAAAACGTTAAAATCTCGCGATAGGAAACTGTTTCCTGAATGTAAAACAGGTGTCGTTGCGACTCGAGCGCATGAGCTTTTATACGATATCGCTATTCGTAAGTAGTAAATTATAAACAAGCCATGAAACTTAGCGAAGAGTTCTGTTGTTGTAATCTTCGACTTCTTGTTAATTAATACAAATGTTACCAGTTACCACTTGTATGGTTTTCTTCTACAGAAATGCAGATAGGTGACCGTTTAATAACAAAACAAAATCGTTCAACAGTTGCATGAGGTAACTGATGTGTGTGCGTAGATTTAAAGTTTAACATTTTTTTTTTTTTTTAATTCTCAAATTATTACTATGATGTGAATCAGTAGTTGGAATAAATACATATACCTATATAAAGATTCTGGAATGATTCTTGATATTATAATCATTTATTTTTTACGTCTGATAAAACACCCCTCTGGCTATAATTATGCGGTTTCTCGTTACCTACGTCAAGTTTCGTTAGCACTATGTAATTAAGCGTGTCAATAATAGATAATATGTTAATACTTAGGTAGAATCGTTCGAAAATGGAAAAATTACAACAAATTTGATTCATCAAATTGTACGAGTAAATTGCTTTTTTTCTTCATGAATATCTGCATCATGTATTTGTAGGGTTTTTCTAATGTCAGTATTTAATTCGTTAGTGTTGGTGTATTTATCTACCTAATACCTACCTGTAAGTATTATTATCATTATCAAAATATCTTACTTACCTACCTGCTTTAATTCGCTTTAATCTCCGCTTCATTGCACATTTTGCTGCAATGTAATTAGGTGCAAAGAAAAGTTGAAGAGAACTGGTTTGGAAAATGAAAGCAATCCGATTATCTGCATGGTTTGAAAAAAAATATTCATCTTTCTTTAAGTTTAAACGGCGTGAAATTAAAATAAGCGACTATCGTATTGTCATTCAATATGTCGTATTCTATCAACTCGCTCACTCGCACTCGGGCTATATCTAATATAAACTCAAATTTTCGATTATGTTTGCATATACCGGTATAGGTATCAGAGGTACCTAATACCTATGTACCAAATTCAGGTCTATGGATTCTACACCTAAGTGAGCGTATGAAAGCAGAAGATTATCTATCACTTATTACATAATTATCAATTATTTATTTACGTAATAGGTATTTCTGTAATTCAAATCAACGAATTATTGCTTCTTGTTATACTTCAAAAACGATGTGATTCAATATCCTGGTGACCTTGCCGAAATGAATATACTTACGTCTACATTTTTTTTAATTTCATCAATGACAATTGTAATTTTCCTTCTCCAACCTACAAGTATTTTTTTTAAATTCTTCCAAAGTACTTACTTAGTCGATGTACACTTGTACAGGTACTATTAAGCACCCAAAAAATTCGACAAACAAAAACTCCGTCAAAACATGGATTTTTTTGCATTATACTATGTACGTAGACGTACAACATCACTTACCAAATGAAAATTATTTTCATTTGAATAACAGAATACAAATTACATGTAAATATTAACAAATAGAGGCATAAAGTACCTACGTCAAAAATATCGTTCGGCGTAAAATAATTTCTTACTATTATAGTATATTAGCAATAGCAAGATATAAATACATATTATGAAGTAATAAGTATTAGGTACGCTAAATAGTAACTATAATAATGTCTGAACGCCAACTTTGAATGCAAGATGGTATGCGGGTGGTATCTATAGTCGAATGAAGGCACTAGAAGCAACAAATTGTTCCTGGATTTTGTATGAATACTGCTCACTTTTACGAGCTAGCCACCTGCAAAAAAAAAGAAAAACGTTTTTACTTGGATAGTGTGCAACACATATATTTTTTATTATGATTTTTGCGATGGGTTATCAAAATTTAGTTTAGTTGAGTAAATTGGTAAGTAAATAAGTAAGTAAGAGTATGTTAGGTTTCACAGTCATTTTCTCATGTCAGTAGAATTTTTTAAATGGTCAATCAACGCGGGCCAGTGTTGCCAAATTGGCATTTTAAATGCCATTTACAAAGGTACAATAATACAAAAATAAAGTTAGTATAACGCAATACAACACATATTATAAAAGAAAACTCAATTTTCTTCAAAAAAAAAAACAAAAAAAACTAAAAGCATTTTTTTGGGCATAAACTTTTGGGTGGAAAAGTGGTATTTTTTCTGAAAAAAAAAATAGATAAAAACACGAAAAATTTGAGTTCAACGCTTTTTTTTGTCTTTTGGCACTTTTTAGCATTTTTTTCAACACCATCTAGCATTTTTTAAAAAGTGATTTGGCAACACTGAATACGCCACTTACTTGTTTAGATGCGGATATGAAGGAATCGAAAATTTCACATAATTATTTCCTAAAAATTAGCAGTTAAAACTTAAAATTCTAAAATCTTGAGTAGGTACAAAAATTAGGGTAAAAACAGTACGGATGTCTATTAACTCAACATGAGCTCCATGTCGTACAAAAAGGGTGTAACATGAGCACCTAAAGTGTGGATTTGGAAATTCTCATCTTATTCGTAATTAAAAATGGTGGGCACTTAATTGGAACACCAAGTAAGTGAGTACGAAGCAAATGCAATTACTTTAAAAAACCATCAAGAAGTTTGTAATTTGATTAAACCCTAGAACGACTGTAATTCACTGATTTCAGCTGGATTATTTTTAAAAACCAAAAACCAACATAATTACTTTTCATATGGATAGACACCTAGCAGGAATAGGTATTTAATAAACAGAAATCATTCGAAAATGTTAAAATAGAATTTTACTATGATTTTTATTGCACCTACAGTCCTACAAATCAATAAGTAAGTAAGTGTAAAATAGTTGGCTTACTAATCTCAAAAAACAGGGCCGGCAACTAAGAAGTTTTTCGGGTATTTGAAAAATTTTCTATCATGAAGATGAGAATGATTTTTTTCAACAAAAAAATTGGAGACTTCCTCCCGCTCCTCCTTCACCAAAAAAATGAAAAAAATTTTACTTGAAATAATTTAGATAGGTAACTATCTACTTATTCGAAAAAAACTTTCTCAAAAATTTGAGAATTCTAACTTTACTCAATTTTTTTCTTTCAAAAAAGTTGAGTCGAAAAAAACTATTTTTTCTCGAAGTAACTGACATCATTTTCTCTCGAAAAGTTGAGAAAAACTTTCACCCCCTCCCCCTTCCCCAAAGAAATAATCAATAAATTGAATGATTTTTGTCTCTCCACAAACTTGACAAATATATATAAAAAATAGGATTTTTTCACATTTTTTTTTATAGTAATAACAGAACTTAGAATACGTTTTTCCCTCTTAGAAAAAAGAAGTCGATTTTTTGAAAAAAATAAAATGTGTTTTCTTCCTAAAGAATAAAACATTTCTTTACTCTAAAAATATTAAGAAATTTTTTCTTTGAAAAATTTGAAAGATTACTTTTTCAAAAAAATTGAGAATAAAATTAATATTTTTTATGTTTTTTTTTCCAAAAAATTGAACTTACCACAATATCAAGATTTTTTTCCCTTCAAATGAAATTACGAATTTTTTCACCAAAAAATTGAATCCCCTCCCATAAAAAAAAAAAAAACAAAAAAAAACGAATAACTTTGTTTTTAATTGGAAAAGGGTTTTTTCAAAAGGAATATATAAGACAATAAATTTAAAAAGAAAAAGAATCAAAAAATATAATAATTTTTTTCTATCGATGTAATTCCCATCCCCAAAAACAGAGATTTTTCTCTTTCAAAGAAATTAAAAGGGGGTTTTCTCCCTAATAATAATAAAACATTTTTTGTGTAATTGAAATTTTTTTAATCCATTTTTTACACTCACTCTAAAAAAAATTGGGATATTTTTTACTGCCGAAAAATTTTCTTCTCCAAAAAAGTTTTTGAAATGTTTTTCTACAAACAAAAAGTAATGTGTACTTATTTAATTTTTGCATTTTCGGAGTTTTCTAGGGTACCTGACTCGTTTCAATTTCAAATAATTGAGCATTAGAACTATTGCTAAGTTGTCGACCATGTCAAAAATAGTTATTAATTCAGTAAAGTCTATAATCGTTAATTTTTTTATGTACCATAGTGACGAGGAGACACATTTATGACATCTCCAACGTGCACTCATGTAGTTGTTATTTTATGCAGGAAAATAAGTTTAGGTAGGTACCTAAAAATAATAAATACGTACTAGTACCTTTCCACTAATAATTAGTAGTACATAGATAGGTACCTAATTTCTTTTATAAATATTGCTTTTCTTACTTCCATGAATGTTATCTCTTGACTACTGAACCAAAAATATGCATCATTTCTGAATCACCTGTTTCAACTACCTATATCAAAAAGTTCGAGTTTAAAACAAAATATCCATAAAGTGGAAAATGAGATGACATCATCAATGCAAGTAGTTCATAAAAGACAAACGCGTATTCGAATGCGTGAAGGAATGTCAAACATTCATAAGGAACGAGTTAGATAAAGGCTAGTAAGTATATTGAAAATGTGAAATACTTGGATATGCTATCAAGGTTTTGAAGAAAAAGCATTTTTTGAAAATGATTCTTTTAAACTAGTTGAGTGAAATTCCACCCATAATAACCAGTAAACAAAGATTCTACGAATGAAAGAGAACTCATTGATAATTTAAAAAATATATATTAGGTAGTTCGATTTTGTAAAATTTACTCCATTTGCTCGTATGCCAATGGTACGAGTAGATAGTGTTTTCAAGAGGTTTCATTTAGTTTTATTTTGAACATCAAAAAGTAGGTACCTATCGTATAGAAAAGAACAATTTAAATTTTGATGGAGAATAAATCGATACGTACAAATGTTTTATTTTATTTGGATTGGAAAAAGAAATGAGAAAACATTTCGAAGCTTCGTAAAACAAAATTAATCGCCTCCTACCGCACTGCATTCCGCGAATGTTTCTCGAAATACTCACTATAGTCAAGTATTAAATTACATACGATTTGGGGCAGTACATAGTAATAAATCTTATTCATATAAGCCCTAATTTCTGTATTGATTTACAAAACTGACATACTATCAGAACGTCAATCATCGTTTTTGAAAATTAAATCGAAAATTAGAAACTCGTGAGATATCACTATTAAACGTAGGTACCTATTTGACATCTTTGCGGGGAAAATTAACTATTGAAGAAGACTTAATCAGTATTAACAAACATTTATTCATTTCATCATAATTGGAAATTGTGATCCGGCACTAATCGATCTATAACTTACGTTAGAAAGTATATTTTAGCATACAGTTAAAAAATTTTGAAGAGGATTTTTTTTTCCAAGCTATGAATAAAAATTCCATAACGATCGTGATAGGAGTATATAAAGTGCTTAAAGAACTTGAATTAAATGACGAACCGCATACCGAGGAATTTATGGAATCTAAAGGAAAAAATGCTTTTCCAGGGAGGCAAGTTTAGTATATGTACTAGGAATGAATTCATTCGATTTTCAGATGGAAAAAGTATCTCTCGTAACTTGTTTCTTTGCAATAGGTATAGCTAAATAATAACGTTTTGCCGATGACCATTGAGAATATATGTTTTATATTGTGAAACTTTTATAAAAAATTATTTGACGAATAACATTCTAATGAAAAGAAAAACCAATTTGATAATGGAAGAAGAAATAGGTTAAACGCGAATCAAAAATTAATTCTAAAAATATTTACCTACTTAATTCTATAAATCTTAATGTGTATTGTCGTTTAAAATAAAATAGACATAATTACAAAAATTAATATGTGTTTGAAATGCATTAAAAAGATTATCTAATTTTCATGTAGAAAACTACTCCAATTATCGCAATCGAATATTGGAATAATTTGAATTCTGTCAGGTTGTACCTATAAGTTCAAAATATGGTTCATTAAATTGAAATTCTACGAAACGATTGATAGGTGGTTTTGTTACACGTACCTGAGCCTTATCCTTTGGTTGATTTCGGCAACGAAGTACATACCTATGGCCTACGTAATGTCATTAAAAATTTAATTTCGAATCATTCAGATCATTTGAGATTCCGCATGGTAAGTATTTCAACAGCGATAATAAGAAAATTAGAATTTAATAATTCAAGGTAGGTACAAGTAAGATGACAAAAAATGAATAAAGCTCTATTATGGTGTGGTGTTCGTTATTTTATTTTTGTAATTGAAATTTATTTCGGCTGACACTCTCTAGATCTTTTCTTCATCGCCTAAAACCATTTTCAAAATTTTTCAGATTTTTAAAATAAAATTAACACCCTTCTCAAGAGACTTGAAAATTTTGCATAAGATTTACTCGTATGTTAGAATTTTGCATTTTAAACTAGCAATGTCGCAATTGAATGTATTGAAGATGAATAAAATTGTAAACATTTTCACGTAAAAAACTTTCAATGGAAAATTGAATTTTTAGCAGGGGTTCCAAAAATAGGAAATTTTTAAAATAATGCTTTCTGCAGGTGGATTTTTTTCAAAAATTTTTGTCATTATTTCCTCTAAGTACTTTTTTTCTATCTAAACTTGGAAAAAAAAAAATACAATTTGTAAATTTAAGTTTTGGCAAGGGTTCAAAAAATCCGAGATTTTCTAAATTAATGCATTTTCCAAAATTTGTCAGCATTAACTTCTATACGTTCTTTTTTCGAACTTGGTTATGGAAAAAAATCAAATTGGAACTTTAATCCTTATCGAGGGTTCAACAAATAAGGAATTTTCAATCAATGTATTTTATATGGAACAAAATGAACATTATTCTGTATTTGTGATACGCATGGGTTTCCCATAAATTTCTATAATTTTCAATTTTTTTTTCAAAACACTGTTGCACCCCCTCCCTCCCCAAAAAAAAAATTTGAAAAATTAAATTTTTGGTAGTGGTTTGAAAAATAAGAAATTTTTAAATAAGTAGGAGAGTTTCATTTTTCAACAGGTGGTAAATTCTTTTTTCAAAATTGTTCCTCGTTATTTTCTATACTTTTTTCATCCAAGCGTTAAAAAAAATCGGTGTTTAAAATTGAATTTTTAGTCGGGGTTTAAATAGTGTGGAATTTTATAAATTTGTGCATTTTCTAAAATTTTTCGACATTAATATTTGCACTTTTACGTATATATCTAAAAAATGTATTCCCATTGTTCAAAGAAAGGGTTAAAATAAATTTACAATTTTGTTTTATTTGGAAAAAAATTGAAAAATAAATGTGAAAAAATTTTAAAGAAACATAAATTTTTAAAATTCCTCATTGCTCGAATCCTTACCAAAAACTCAATTTTTAAATACTTACATTGTTTTTGATGGAATACAGTGTTTAAAAAAAAAAAATATTTTAAATCATAATTTTTTTTATATAGGGCACATTAATTTAAAAATTCAGTATTTTTTAGATCCTTGCCAGAAATTTACTTTTTTAATAAAAATTATTTTATCTACACTAATGTTGAAAAAAAATTCAAAAATTAATATTAATATATTTGGGGAAAATAAATGCATTAATTCAAAACATATCATACTTTTCGAACTCCTGTCAAAAAATTTTTTTTTCAATAATATATTTTTTTTGCTTTACCAATGTTTGAAAAAAAGTACACAAATTAATATCGAAAAATTTTGAAAAATAGTATAGGTACCTATTGATTTAGAATGTTTTATATTTTTCGAACCCCTGCCAAGAATTAAATTTTCAACTTGATTTTTTTTAATGTTTGGAATTTCATCTACCTCCAATAAGTACATTCAATTTCGATACTGCGAGTTTATTAAAATTTCGAAATTATCATTCATTGCAGTTCAAATTTCACAAAAAAAATAACGCTTCACCGCTAAGTTAATTACGCACATTGCAAAACGCATACCTACGATGCATTCTTGTTTAGGGAATTCGTGGAACCGATCTGTATGATAATAAGTAAAATGGAGTGATGAATATATAATTTCTAGAAAATAAGAAGATTAATTCTTAGAAGCTGTATTAGGTGAGATATCTGATCAAAATTCACGAAGGAAGTAAACTACTTAATTAAAATGCAACGTAAAGTTTTTTTCAATCGGTACCTAGTAGGTACAAACATTTTTTTTTTTTTAATTGTTGTAACAAAAATCAAAAATTGCTAATTAAATATTTAGATATTATATACAATGAAAAAAAATTAAAAATGAACGTTTCATAAGATAGGTAAAGTATGAGGTACCTCTACCTACTTGCTATAATTATTATTGATTTTTTTGTTTACATTTTGACATTTTTATAAATTCTTTACTTACCGTTACAAATAAGCTCGAATTTACTCATCTTTTAAAACTATAATATACACAACATTAAATACTTCGAATAAGAATTCATGGATCATAACCGGCATGAAAATTGTTCAGATTATTGCTGGTGGGTATCATTGCGCAAGGCGAACATGCATCTTCTAAAGAAAAGGACGATTGGGCACGAAATTCCTTATTTCTCAAATTTCTCAACCCATCATTCATAACGACTCTCATTTCTGGATGTTGCTTTACACTAGTGATTACCGTTGTTAAAAGTTGAAATCGCTAAAATTTAGGTATGTATTTATTTATTGTTTACATATTGTTAATTTTGTCAAGTTTTTAATCGCGAAAAATTCATCCGTTCTAGTTTATTTTTTGCCTTTGAGATTAAAGTTTGGAGCAATCTTTTTTTCTAGTTGCTATCAGTTTAAGTGAATTTTTCAACTAATTCTGGAAATGTTTTTTTTCCTTTTTTTTTTTTACGGAAAGATATCGCATTAAAATGAAAACTTTAATAAACACTGCTCGAACAAAAACCCGTAACTTCCCAATGAATTTTATAGTTTTCTAAATAATATTTATTAATTAATAACCATTTTAGTTAGTTGTGCTTATAATTTGTACAAAAAAAAATTGGGATTAAGTTTTAAAAAGTAACAGGTAGGTAGGTATCTAATTTTATTTCTATTCGTAATAAAAAGAAAAGAAAACCCTTTACAATGGCGTGAAATTTCTCAACTTTTGCTTTACCGTGATTTTAATTTAAATAGAAAATTTCACGATTTAATATTACTTCGTTCGCAACCCTGATTTTGAAATTAAACTGTTGATTCTTTTTACATAGCGAAGAATTTTCTCGTATTTGGGTTTCGTTACGTATTCGATTACAGTGAAATTATTCGGAAAATAAAAGTTGGTAGGTATAATTTTCCAATTGATTAAACGTAAAAAGAAAATAACCTATTCAAAAGAAGAAAGCGTGGTATAGGTACCTACCCAATGGAAACTAAAATGATAGAAAATTGTTTAAGGAATGAAGTTAACGCCCTTGTTTCGAGAATCTAGGTAGGACTCATTACCTTGTGCCTGCTTTTTGACAAAAATGATCGGTTAATTATTTTTAGATTTAAACGTCAAGCATCTTTAGATAGTCGTTTCAATGAATTCATAAACAGGTAATATATTGACAAATTACGTATAAAATGAGATTTCAGAATAAATTGCCAGTCCGACTTCAACTTTGTAGCGTAGAATAAAAGCTGACGAAAAGACATTCGCATTCTTTCAACTGCCTCCTAATCGACAACACAATAATTTACCAACTGCTCAAAATTAAATTTTCATCGAAATGTTCACGAGTTTGTAAAGGAAATATATTTCAGTAACGATCCCTCCCCCGCAGCTCGAAGCGTGAATCAACTCCTAAGCAGCGCAAAAATGATGATATTAAAGTCTCGAATTCCACTTTTAATCGAGTCATTTATGATATAATTATTTCCCAGATATTTTAAATTGAGCGTAGGAAAAACAATTATTACAGGTATAAACATTGATGATCTAATTTATCTAGGTATCAATAATAATTTTACAGTAGAAAAATTTGTGTTAAGTACGTCTACGTACCTCGTTATCTGTTATTACCTATATAGGTACTTAATTTCTATTTCTTTGCTTTATTTTTTTCCCCTCAATTCTTCATAATTTTACCTCTTATAATAATCTAGTCTCAAATGGGTGTTCCGCCCGATCGAAAGTTTAAAAAGCAATTTTATGATTAAATCGTAATCTAGCTCGTATTTTGAGAAAAATTAGCTGAGGTTACATTTTTTCAAGGCTCTTGTTCTCCCAAGATCCACCTTTCAAAAACATCTCCCTATCTCTAGACGTAAGGACACAATTGAAAAAATTTTCGGACAAAAATCACCTCAGGGAATATTTTTAGTTTAAGAAAAATTTGGTTCACCTTCCATCCCTCTAACTTGAACTTCAGTTGTACAACTCGCATCTTTTCTATGCAAATTTAATAACAAGGGAGGAAGAAAATTCTATTGTAATTTGAACAAACAGTTCGATAAAACAATCAGTGGATACACAATTTTTTAAGGAACCTCTTTTTTAGGTTTCGCCCCCTTTCCTTGGAAGTCTCTTATTTCTGTTTCTAATCTCCCAATTGAAACATTTTTCAAGCAAAAGCTATTGATTGAGATACTGGGAATAATTTAAGTCATTACAAAAAGTTCGATTGGACCCTTCTATCCTCACCAATTTTGCATAATACGTATGGAGAAAATCCTGTAATTTTCAGTACATATAATATGCAGAATTGTAGGGTAGGAGAGGTTCTATCAAAATTTTTATAAAGCCTTGTTTGAAATTCTAGCGACAGAAAATTTTTGGAAAGGGGGATGGGCCTTGGGGAAAAATAGGCTTTAAAAAATGTAAGTACAAATCATTTTTTTCAAAATTTATCCTAGATTACGAAATCAATCATAAAACAACTTTTTATGTTTCGATCGCACAGACGATTTTTTGTTTATTTGTCACCACTCCTATACGATATCAACTTCAAAAAATTACTTATTAATTCAATAATCACTAGATTGTGAGTTTTCATTGGTTTTCACCAAATTTCAAAATTGAACCTAAAAAAATAAAAATAATTTCAAAACTTATTAAAATTTTAAAATGACCACACTCCCTATTTTTAATGATTTAAAATTTTTTTTTAATTTCGATTTTTTACCAAATTTTAAAAATCTAGTAAATTTAAAAAAATTACAAAAATTTTTACATTTTTTACCACTTGCATATTCTATCTAATTTCTGGTCCAGTTTTATACTGATGTATGTAAATAGGGACGTAACGAGTAACGTAGCCATAATAATGGTACTAGGTAAATCCCATCTTTTAATTTCGTAGAAAGCCAAAACTTGCCCAATAAAAAAAGAATCAACATAAAAGATCGGTAAATACTTACTTATATCAGGTTAATATTAATTGTAAAAAAAGATTACCTACCTACTTTTGGAGAAATAAACATCTGTTGGAAATGAATTAGTTATTTTATTCACTACAAAACATCAATTATTAGAGATCAACCTTAGAGCATATTGTGTCAAGCAAGACTCTTTTAAATTAATTTTCTTACTGAAATTTCCGACCAGTAAGAGTATACCTACGATGTATCTTTTACTTTTGGAAACTTTGATATATAGCATAAAAATACGAGTTACTACTATTGTAATAGTTACTTGGTTCAGTTTTAACTTGATTTATGAGGGGAAAAGTTGAAACAAATTGTCGAAAAGCTGAATTTATTTCGTTTCTATCGCCTATTTAACGTCAATTCTGTGCAGGCGAGCCCCCTTTACATTATTATTATTTTTTTAATATTCAAAAAACAAAAAGTTACCTTAAAAAGCTTGGTTTTCAAAATTCACACTTTCAAAATTAAATATAAAAACCCAATTTCCCGCACATCCCGATTAATACGAGTACCCATTAAAAAAAGCTTATCATTTTCTGACGTTAGCCTTTCCCTTCAATTTATGAATGAAAACGTTAAATAGGAAATTCGTACACTCAAAGTTCTCGTTTCTTTGAATTTCTAATTTTCTCCATCGCGCTCGCGTAAGTATTTCTCGTCTTGACGGAAAAAATCAAGTCTATTGAACAATGTAATTCGATTCTGGCTGTAAAACCGATCGCTATATTGAATTCTGCCAAATAAACGTATAATTGCCGTGTATTCGTCTTCGAGAAGTGATTTTAATAAAAATTATTTTAATTAAAATGATGTACTCAAAATATGAAATTCCATCTCATTCGTCAATTGGCTTTTTATTACTTGCACTTTACTGAAAAATCGTTCGAAAATAAATTGTATTTATGGAAAAACGAATTACTTATGTAGCTAGGTACAGCACATTTACACGAATTTTTATCAAGAATGGCTCCTTATTTATTCAATTTTTTTTTTCGTGACTACTATTACGCTTCATTTCAGTGCGATGGACACAGAAGAGTTTCGAAAATATGGAAAAGAAATGGTAGATTTCATATGCAACTACTTAGAAACAATTAGAGATCGTAGAGTAACACCTTCCGTAAACCCAGGATGGTTGAAAAATGAAATTCCTTCAGAAGCGCCATATCACCCAGAATCATTCGACGATATTATGAAAGATATAGAAGATAAAATTATGCCAGGAGTGAGTACCTAGATATTTATTCCATCGTATAATATACTCTTTAATTTTAATTTAGAACTCAAAGTGAAAATTTTTCAGTATTTTTCTAATTAAAATCAAGCGAAAAAGATGTTTCTATTGCGTTATTGTCCTTTTCATAAAGAAAGAATGGTATTTCTACCGGTACAATGGTAAAATTATAGAAAAAGGACTTCGTTAAAATAGCAACCATCGACCATTTCCCTCTTTCTTTTCAATTACAGCTGCCATTTTCAAAAGTCGTTCAACAGGAAACTCATTAACCTGTTACCCTTATATTCATGCTTTCATTTCTTATATGGAGATTTGAAATGGCTTCTCACAATTTGAACAATGATACTATACTTCTGCGATAGACTTTGGTCATTTTCATTTTAAAGTGAAAAAATTTAAATTTCGATAAATACGCTCACTCACTAGATTCATATTTTATCAGAACAACAATACCTACTCTTATTTGAAATTGATGGATACTTGCGATTTTGTCAACCAAAGTTAATGCATAATTCAGATAAAAACAGTGGCGTACTCCAACTTTTATGTATCAGAATCGCCTAACCCTTCCATTAAACGGTTGTTTTATACGAAAAATTTTCTCCTTTTTTTGTTGAAATTTTGAAATAAAAATTTAAAATAGGTACATTTTCAAATCAATTTTTGGTGTAAAATTTTTTTTAAAAATTTTGGAATAAAAATCTTTTATTTTTTATGCAGAAAAAATTTCGTTCTTCTGAGAAAGGAATTTCTTGCTCATTTGTAGGGAAAAAACTTAATTTTTTGTCTAATTTTTTTGAAAAAAATCAAAAATATATCAAATTTTTTTGGAATAAGAATATCTCAAATTTTTGAAGTCAGTATAATAATATAGAAATTTATTTTTTATTTTAAGTGAAAAAAGAGGTACCA
>FIZV01012328.1:0-11613 GCA_900050545.1 Trionymus perrisii | reverse complement strand
TTTATAAAAAATTTTAAAATTTTAAGAAATTACCAATTTCTAAAAAATCCCAAATTTTAAAGAATTAAGTAGGTACCGCAAAATTATTTAAAAAGTTTAGGAAAAAATATAGAAATTTAAGAATTATCCAAATTCTTAAACATCATTAAAATTTTATAAATTGCCAAAAGTTAAAAAATCTACAATAATTGTCAAATAACTACATTAAAAAATTATAAAATTTAAGAGATTGCCATAAAATGAAAAGTGGTTAAATTTTGAAAAATACTGAAATTCTAAGAAATTGAAAACTTTTTTAAAAACGTCAAATGTCAAGAAATTGTTAAAATTTTGGCGTTGATCATGAAAAAATTACCAAATATTAGGTAAGGAAATTCTGAAATATATATTTTCAAAATTTTGGAAAATTCCAAACGTATTAAGAATAATTTTTTTGGGCAAATTGCGAAATTGTAAGAAATGTGAGTATAGAAATAGTCAAATTTTGAAAAATAAAGAAATTCTACAAAATTAGGTATGAAATAAAAAACACCAGTCAAGTACATACTTAAAAAATGATACATCTTCAGGAAAAAATTGCCAAACTTCATGAAATTATACTTTCGCTATAAATTACAAAATTCTAAAAAAATGGATCGGAAAATTTTAAGAATCGTAAAAAATTATCAAAATTTAAAAAATTGTCAATTCGTAAAAATTGTTGAAAGTTATGAAATGGTTGAAACTAAAAAAATTTATACATGGAATGGTCAAATTTTAATAAACTGCCTTTTCTTAAAAACAGACATTTTGAAAAATTATACCTAAACCTATCAGAAATAACAAAATTCAAAAAAATATCAGATGTTGAGAAATGATCAAATTTTGAAAAATAAAGAATTCTATGAAATTGCAAAACAAAAAAAATATTGAAAATTAAGAATTTGTAAAATATTTAAAAATTGTTGAATTTTCAGGAAAATATTCTCAAACTTCAGAAATCGCATGTATTTTACTTACCTATATAAATAATTGCAATACTCTAAAAACATGGAAATTTTCAAAAATGGAGTTTCAAAAAAATTTCCAACTCCTAAAAAATCATGAAAATTTTAGAAATTGTTAAATTATAAAATTTTTCAAGAAATTGGCAAATCATATAAAAATTATCAATGTTTTAAATAGATATTCCAAAATTTATTGTAAATTCTCAAATTTGAAAAAAAATTTAAGTTCAGTAAAATTACAGAATTTTCGAATAAATTTAAATTTAAAATCGCTAAATTATTTTGAAATAGTAAAATTTTAATTATGATCAAGAATTTATAAAATTGAAAATCCTGAAATTTGGCAACATTTACGGCAAAAAAAGTGAAATTTAGCCGATGTCAGATTTTAAAAAAATTCCAAAATTGAAGTTTTTGAAATTAAAAAAAAAATAATTCTTCAATAAAATGTTGAAAAAAAAATTGAGAGATTAAAAAATTCCAAAAAAATGATACTTCAAATTACCTAAGTATCTAAGTCTTGGAAACGATTTTTGGAATTTTTTCTTTTTTACATTTCTCTTCTGTTTCATGGTGATTTAAAGAAAACATTGTTATTGATGTAAAATAAAATAAAAATAAAACGTCTAAAATGTCTGTGACAGTCCGTTTTTTATTGGGTGTTAAATTCCTCTTTTCTTTTATTTTAAATACCGAAACCGACCCTGCTAACCACCTCCTTTTCCAATAAAATATCAATTCTGCATGCCAAGGTATCGAACTAATTTATTACAACACAATGAGTTCATAAAAATGTAAGAACATGCAGTACTTTCATTCGCAGTAATCTGTCTTTTTTATTCTTTTAGAAATAGAATACTCGGGACCTTCGGCAACGCGATGACGATGAGCAAAGTAATTGCAGAAGTCCGCTTCCCTCCTATCGTAAATTTTGTACTAATAAATAAAATAAGCCAACTTACTCCTGATAAACTTTCAACCCCATAACATTCGTTCAACTGCAAATGCTTGGAATAACAATAATTGACTCTGAAACGACCAAGCTGCCGTAATAAGCCGCAAAATAAACAACGAACGCAGGTCGCCTAACCCTTTGACAAATATGACAAGAGTGAAGAAAAAAATTACTACAAACATGCAACAGGGTAGGCCACCACGCCCCTTAAACAACGTTTACCTTAATTCTTGCGCTTCATCGGTCGGTAGGATATTTTCCATTATATGGCACACGACTGGTACGTAAGTTATTTCTGCACAAATCACAACGGTCAGATTAGAAACAGGGTGATGCAATTGTTTTTGACGCAATCGAATATCTCCCGCTGCGTTGAGTTCGTTTTTGTCGATTACGTTTGACAGGAGCTGTAACCACCGCGTGGACCCAACTGTCAGGTACACTTAATTCTACTTTTAGAATACCGTGCGTAATTTAATTCCGCTATACTGGGCCTCGATACACATTTTATGAATACTCGAGTAAATTTAAAACAAATTCAAAGTACGTCTGTTCAAGAAAATTTTTCAATAGGCATTCTGCATTTGGCATATTCGAACTAGGAAGTAACAGGTAACAACGTAAGATAATCGCAAATGAGATGTAAAAAAGAGAAAAGAACTTTTCACTTTGTTGATGTTGTAACATCAATTTAATCTCGCGAAAATAAAATTTTCAAAAACAAGCTATTTTTACATAGGTAAACAAGTTTCTAACGTTTGAAATCATTTCCGTGGCAGGCTGATCGATTTTATCAGCTATAGTGAAATACGTCACTTACAGTAGGTATTAATTTTGGACACCATTTCTTCCGAAAATACTTACCGGCGAAATTTTATGTATAAGTAAATCGCCGTCTCGAATGAAAAATATTTTGGCGTCGTGTAAGCGAAGTCGAAACGATTAAGTGAAATCACCAACGAAGAAGCGAGGTCACAGAGTGTGCCCCATGTGTACACTTTCGTGGAATTAACTTGGTATAAAAACTGATCGTTAAACATCGTATCCGAGAAGCAAGTATAACGCAGCATACACTTGAGCTTTGTAAACATCGATCTCCCCGCTCAACGTCCTTTCTTCACTAAACTTTTCACAAAGTGGTACAGGCGGAGTGCAGCAATTTGACGTTGTTTTTTGCATCGAATCTAGTGGCTGTAGTTACTCCTGCGAGAAACGTTACAATAATAAGACTCGGGTGAGTTCTTTTCCACCGAAAATGATTGATTTTTAACTTAATTTAAATGAGAGATGAAAACTCTTACTGTTTGATTAACGTATATGGTCCGCCGTTCTGACCTCAGCTTCGATTTTTTTCACTTCTGCTTCCTGTGGTGAATTGGTGATACACTGGATAGAGAATAATTTTCTTTTGGCTCTTGTAAGTACCAGATAAATGGCAATAAAACAGGAATTGAATCTGCTGCATTTCATAATGAATATACCTAATTACCTACGGATGTCTTGCAATGTTCACAAAGTTACATGCGGATTCAACATCCAAACTAAAGTCACATACAAATTCAAGCAAATAAAGAGTAGGAAAGTGATATACCTACCTCCAAGTTAATATGAGTAACGCACTCAAACTTGTCAATTAACTACCTCCATTTGATTTCCTTCCAACATTTGAGTATTTTCTGACTACACCACTTATCTAGGTACTTAGCTAAAGATAAACACGATAAAAAGCAAGAGAACGATTCATGATGAGATGAAGACCGTTGAACGGTTTAACAAACTAATTCAATCCTAAAAACAATATTTATGACACTATAATTATTCAACGTGATTCAAAATTCATTTAAATTCATACCATTTTATCAGCATTCTTAGCAACAGTGCTTGTTGAACTTTCTTTTATCTTTTTATCCAGTTTGTAAAGTTGTCGTTCTGCGCTTGCGCATTCACATTTTCTGCGTTGGCCTATATCTACAAGAAAAGAAAGTTGGAAAAATCAACATAATTATTTCTTTCGACTTTTCAGACGAATTTTCTTGAATTTTCTTAATTTACTTGATTACACTATTTTCTTGAAAATGCGATAACTGTACCTAGTATAATATCATTCTATCATCTTAATAATAGGTCCTTTATGAAATATTTATTCGTAGAACGTTCAACAGAACTTATTTGAATAATGATTTTCTTTTCAGTTCTAGTCCAGTTCTCACTTCTCAGCATCCATTATAATATACTGTTATATACCTACAAAATCCTTAATCTAGGTAAATCAACGAATGAAATTAGCTAAGTACCTGCAAAGAAAAGAAAACGACACTGTACGTAAAAGCTAGAATGTATCATCTAGATCGAAAATACTCACTCAGCATAAGTTTTCTGAAATTGCACATTGATAAGAAATAAAAGGTACTTTTTCACCAGTTACCTATTTCAATTTTCAGTTCACCGAAGTCTGAATCTTCCATTTCAAATTCCACTTAAGGTATCTGCTAAAGTCACAGTATCAAGAAAGCTGTGCCAAAGAGGTTTTCTTCTTCTCGAGAATTATCTTGGAAGGTAATCTTCACGGCGTAGAGCTTTACTCTTAGCTATTTAAAATTTGCATCGAAATCCTTGTAACGTTTTACGCCAACATTTCCCCTCTCGCTTAACGCGACCCATGCTGGAATTTTAAATTAAATGACTCTCGATATAATTCCCCTAGTGTCTCTTAATCCTTTGAAAATGATATCCCTCTGCGTCCCCTTGGACTTTCGCAAGTTGAGCGTTTTCTATCCGCGAAGCACCATATTATACAGAAATCTGTAGTCGTTTTACCGGAGAGGCTAATTGTTTTTAAATGATTTCCTCTAAAATCGCTGGCATTAGTTTTAATAACACGTACGTTTTAAAGTTACTATTACGTGTGAAAGGGACAGCATTTTATCCTCGACTAATGTTTTCATTTTCAAAAGCATAACATGGGAATTAATTAAGGAAATAATATTCATAATTACTCCAAAAAAGGATTAATATAAATGTACTGATTAATTCGTTTTGAAACGATCAAATGTTGTAATGATTGCCAATTTAAACGTGATAGGCTTCTTTGCTGGCCTATGGTGTGAAATTTTCTGGTACATTTTTACGTTTAATTAGTGAATAGTAGATACACCAAACTGGAATAAAATCTGGTAGGAATTTTATAATAAAATGGTAATTAGGTGTTTTAAATTATTCAATCTCATTAGCGTTAAATGAATACAAAAGAGACAGATAAATGCGAAAGTAATATATGCCAAAAGCTTCGAAATTAGCCTACATTTTATACGTCCGAATTCGTTCCTAGAAAATTTCATCGTTGCCGATAGATAGGTATCTAATTATTATTATGTAGTTGCAAATATTTTTCTATTCGTTCCGAATAAATAAATCATTGCAAAGCCTTTTTAATCGATTACCTACTCATTAAAATACTGATTGCAGGAGCCAGCCTAAGTCAAACAAAAACTTATTCTTATTATCACATTATTAAATCAAATTAAACCAATCAACTATTTGAATTGGTAAATTATTAAAACAGATAAACAACAACAAAAAAAAAGAAAACGTAAGAATTGAAAAAAGAAAACAAATAACTCATTAAAATAGAATTTTCTTTCATCTTGAAACTTTCAATTTCCTGCTGTTGAAATCTGTGTAGTAACAGTTGGTTTAAACGAACCAAAAAAGGTTTTTGAAAGGATGTTATTTCCCAAAGTAATTGCATTTCTCCAACGCTTCATCGAATCAACCCTTTGTTTCATTAAATCAACCCTTTCTTCGCCGAAGAATATTTTAATTTTAAATAAATTCTCGTATAAATTGAGTTTTTCTTTTTAACTGCGGATCCCCGAGATAATTACGTTTTGCTTTTTGCGAGATAACTTCATTGATGTTTGAGACAATTTCAGTAAAATTGATCAAGTATTTTTCATAATTCAGTGCGTCGACGCCGTTTTGAGATAATTAGTAAGGTAATTCAAAAAATAATTCGCAAATTACCAATAAATCAAAAACTAAGCCACGCAATTTAAAAAAAAAAACTAATGTCGAAAAACCGATGATGATTCAAATTGTTTAAAAACATGTTTATTACATTATTTAAATTAAATGCGACGTTGAACCAAGGTTGATAAATTTTTTAAACGAGAAACTAAAACTCTTGACTATTATAAACATTTACAACTGAACTGAATATGATTTAGGAAATGTAAATTCGTTCGACATAAATCACGACGACGTCAAGCTGGAGCCAATTTAAGTGAAATGTTAGGTACCTTAGATTCATTTACAATTCGAAAATTTCGTGTAATAATTCAACCAGAAGGATAAATCATATTTTAATATAATTACGGTACATTAAATACATGTATTTTTTTATTTGAGAAATATAGACATTCGAATAATGAAAACATGAATTTAAACTGATAATAAAACATTTTTATTAAAAGTAATCACAGAAATTATACCAAGTTGGTATTACTTTTTTCTTTCTTGTTTCCATTTATATACCGGAGCCGACTTCGCGGTACCTTTTTTCTGTCTTTTCGGCGGAGCACCTTTATTTTCAACTAAACATCTTTTCAATTCTAATTTTCGTTCAACTATACTTAATTCTTTTTCTCTATTGATACGCTTGTCTAATTCGGCGTAGTTTTTATTTTTCTTTTGGTTTAATTTCTTCACTGTCTCTTCGTCCAGATCGGGAATATCCAATTTGTCTAAATCTTCTAGACGAGGCCTGTTACTGCGTCTATTGACCAAACTCGGATGCGTACCAAGACGCTGGGCTAAATCGAAATTTTCGGCTTCTTTATCAGAATCTAAATAAAATATGTGACTGTTTTGGACTTCGTCAGTTTTATCGATGAAATGTAACTGAGATTTCAATTTTTCGATTTTTTTCCTCTCCATGATACGTCTGCTTCTGATGTATTTTAAATCCCTACCTTGCATTAGTTTTATTTGATCGGGAGTATGTTCTTCCTCTTTTTTTATATCTTTATGAACATCGCCAATGACTTTGGAATTCACCATGTGAAAATAGAATTCATCTGGGTTGCGATTTAGAGCTTTTTTCTTCAGCGATTTGATGATTAGTTTCTTTTGATTTTCATGATGGGCTCGAGCTTTGTAATCTTTTTTCTTTTCGAGAAGTCCAAGGTGACTTCTGTTATGAAGTTGTTGACGTTCTCGGTGAGTTTTTTGATTTATTTTTGACGCTTTTTTCCATGTAGACATTTTAGAAATCTGATTGAAAAAAAAAAATTCTATGTGATTAGGTGATAACGCTGATAAGGTAATTTTTGAAGTTTTAAAAAGAATGGTAGAGAAAAAATAGAATTACCTGAGAACTATGAAGATGTACTTCCCTTTTCGTGCAAAGATTTACTCTTTTATTAATTAATCTACTAAATATAAAATTATTTACTGAAAGAATTCAAATTTCAATCTTGCTTCGAAGACGTATTTTTCGGAAAAAAAAATTCAAAAATAAATTGGTTTTAGTTATTTTTTGTGCTTTATGCTACGTAGTACGCAACATGCCACTGAAGGTTTCGATTTGAAAAAAATGTTTTTTAAAATTAATTAATTCTTTTATAAGAGTTTTGTAAATAAATCTCAATTAAAAAATACAAAAAAAGTTAAATTGTTTATGAGTTTCTATTTTTTTGTATAAAACAAAAAAGAAAATTTGAAATTTTTGTAATTTATTTTTTGAATAAAAAAAAATTAAAAAAAAATCTGTCAAGAACATTTATACATGGTTGCCAAAGAAATAAACAGATGAAAAAAATACTCTCCTTTTGAAAAAATAATTGAAAATAATTAATATTTTTTCGCAGTAAACTACAATACAGAAGAACAGAATTATTTTTAAAATATTATCATAAAGAATTATTTCTTGATAGCATACTTTTGAAGCGGTACTCTTCCAACTCGATAGTGTTAAGTAATATTAATTTATTAAAAATGAAACAAATTTTCCTTGGCTAAATAAGCTAACATTGAATCATATGATTCATGATTCATATTGTATGATTCATGAATCATGAATGATGATTCATTCGTTTCTTGTTGCCACTTACCGCCAAAACTTCAGTTCAATTTTCAATTTTATTCAACTTACTTATTTCAAGTCATTTTCGCGATACTTTTTCTTATAAACTCACAGATTTGCTTTAATTTGTTAAATAATTCAATAATTTATGAATTCGTCTCAATCGCGCGCTTTTCTGTCCTCTCACTTTGAAATCAAATTCTTTTAATTATTGTCGTTTTATTACCACCGACGCCGTAAGTACAGATGACATTTTTCAGTTCTTTCATTAGGTAAAATGTGCTAAAATTCGAGCAAATTTACAGGTTCTTAGCAAATCCTGAAAAATGATGGATGACGATATCAAATTACCGGAAGATATTCAAGACCTAGTGGATACCTACGCCGTTAATTGTTCTGTAATCGAAAATCAAGCATTGGACATGCTGTGTTCGGTAGAAATTCCCATGTTCAGTGTTTTACGAGACCTCACAGCTCAAAAATGTTATTCCATCTTGGTATGTTTCGTGAATTTTTGTTAATGTTTAACTCACCAATATCCGATTAATAATTTCTACCCTTGTAGGCACGTATGCGTGATTGGTTTGGATCTACTCCTAGGAAAGAGCATTACTTGTGTTTATTGATTGTCACCGATTATGTCAGCTGTTCCTATAACAATAATGATTTCTATAGTACATTCGTTGAAGAGAAAAAAGACAAATTTTATGAATCGTTCTTCATGAAGTTAATGAAAGAGTGGAGAAATGTATTCTATAAAATGCCATACAATGGTAAGAGTTTTATTTCCGTTGAATAACGAATTATGTCTTCTGGCTGAAATCCTTATTTGTATGATTTCAGTGCTTCCATCTTTACGCCAGTTTGAGATGTTGAAGAACAGTTTACGTGTGTCGTTTGCTCGTTTCCCGAGTAAATTCATGTTCAAGTGGATATTATCCGATATTACGACTTATTGCGACGAATACGGTTCAAAACTGCAAAAACATTTATCAGAGTTGAAGGCTACTCAAGATTCCAAGATGAAAGCGAATTTCTTCCATAAACCGCTTCTTGGATCTTCGTCCAACCACAGTACAGTAGTTATTCCTACCGCAAACGTTTTGAAATCTACGTCCGTCCTCATTCCTTATAAACCGGTTCAGCGTCCAATTGTCAGTCAAACAATTTCACTTATCCACGAAGCTAAGAAAGCGACCGCACCGCCCAACATAATCGTTATTAACGACAGTCCTGTTAGAATGGATAAAGCGCAGTCGACATTGGGCAATATCACCAACGTTGTTTCTTCAAAAGCTGTTGAAAGACCATCCGAAACTTACGAATTTTTCAAGCCATTGAATCCTCAAGTCAAACGGATGAAATTAGAAAAGGACGTCGTAGTTACCGATCACGGAACGAAAAATTTTTTACCAAAAAAACTAAACGCGTTTGATATTCTAATGCGTAAAAAAGTCATCAAAACCGTTTCGTAATTTTCAATTTTATTTGTAAGTCATTATCGGTATGAAATTATTGTAAAGTGAATCCTTATCGTATTGTTTTTATGGTTTCATGTTCCAGTTTTTTTTTATTTGAGTTAATTCTACCAAAAAGTGTTTTTATATTTTAAATAAGAATTTTGTCGGTTTGGCTGTATTTTGTGTTGCATAAATATAGTTAAAATGTTTACAGCTTATGATTAATTTTATTACACACATCGATCCTGAAGTAATTCTATGACGAAGAAGTACCCTGAAATGAAAATACAGAACATGTTTAGTACACATATGTATACATGACAAGATAAAAATACCTTATATTAAATCACAAAGAATCTAATAGAAGTTATCCTTACAATTATACCATCAAAAGGAACATAATTCATGTCCATGACAACATACATAAAGATCAATGTTTGAGCAAGGTATTTTAACTGAAATTACAGTAGAAAAAATGAACTCGATTCGATTGAATAATTTAAATATAATGCAGTCAAAAAAATCACCTCTAGGTAAATGAATTTGTTGCAATCATTATCTTTAAAATACGTACAAAGATTATTTCAAACTATGACCAATTTTCCATGTTGCCATCTTTTTCGTCTTTTTCTTCCTTAACATTAGAAGATTGGTAGTTGAAATTATGATTAGAATAGTCGGGATAATCGTCAGGTGGTTCTGTCTTGATACGGACTTTATCTTTAGAATCGAGAATTCCTTTCTTGGAATCTCTATCTCGATCTTTACGATCTCTGTTTTCTTTATCCCTACGGTCTCTTTCACGAGATCTACTTCTTTTACGTTTTCTATCGCGTTCACTATCGTCGCGTCGTCTGTGTTCGCGAGAACGACTTCTAGACCTTCTACGTTTCTCTCGTTCTCTACTCCGACTACGATGCGGTCTTCTGCGTTCGGTTCTATCCGCGTCACTACTAGCACCAGGCCGTCTTCGATCTCGTACCGTCGATTCTTCGCGTTCTAATCGATACCGTTCACGTTCTCTTTCATTATCTTCTCGTCCAGAATGTTTTAGGTTGACATCGGCGCCACCTCGTCTTGTACCTCCTAAACCACCACCCAGTCTTCGAGGTAACCAACCTTTGACAGTTCGACCACGTTCGACATCTACGAGTACTCGTTTTCCATCAATTTTTTTACCGTCAGCATGTTTATAAGCTGTGTGCATATCACGTTCGTGTTCATATTCGATAAAAGCGTAACCTTTAGGTTTATCTGTATTTTCATCGTGTACCAATATTATTTTCCTAATTGGTCCATACCCTTCGAATTCTCTGCGAAGTTTCGATTCCGATGTGTCGTAGTTAATCCTAGCGACAAATAGTGTTTTGAAGGCGTCTGTAGTTGCGTTTTTTAGGTTATGAGGATTCCATAAAGCGATTTCTTGTTCTAGTTTGTAGGCTACCTGTTCGGATCGTTCTTTTTTGCGGCGTTCTTTACGTTCTTCGCGTGTTTCAACTTTGACTGGCGGTGGTGTGTCTTTAGGATCTTCGAAGTATTTGAGGAATTCGGCAACTCCGACGTAGCCTCGATTTTTCTTCTCGTATGGTAGTTTATTTATTGGTGGTAAGTACCGGATCGGCTCTCGAGGGTTGAACAATGCCAGTAAATTTGGCGGAAGGTATTGAGTCATACTGAAGTGAAACTAACTTAGTTTCGATTTCACCAGAGAAAAGCATTAATTATTTCATGATTATTAATTATAAATTCATTACAAAATATGAAAAAAAATTAAGCCAACACAATTTTTCGTAGAATTGATGTAAACACAAATTTTTTGTTATCATTTTTCTTTTGACTCCATGAATTTCGAATTCGGTCAGTACAAAACTTACATTACAGAATAATACACCTAATGGTGATCTATAAACTGTATAGTTTTGGGTGTATTTTATCGGAATCTCTTAATTTAAAGAATTTGCAGTGTTACCAGTTGACATATTAATTCAGTTTACGCGCAATTTTAATAATTGAAATTGAATAATCAAGGCCTGAAATAATGAATGCTATGATAATTGACTCAATTGACTACTAATTAGAGCCCTGCGCCGCCGCGCCACGCCGGCGCCGCCGCCGCCGACTTGAAAATCG